>JAUCNO010000460.1:8231697-8243093 GCA_032353835.1 Enteromius viviparus
ATATATTCTTTAGAAAACTAATTACTAAGCACTTAATATGTGTTAATTAATATTCATAATTGTAAAAGTTTTAAGACCTGGGCTAAATGGCAAAAATTTTCAAATTTGTCAACTCTGTTACTTTTTTTTTTAAAGTACCAACCTTTATTTAATTACTTACTTGATATGCGATTTTAATCCAGTTTACTTTGTCTAACAAAATGTTTCACATTTCACAATAAAGTAGTTTTTGTTGTTTGCTTTTACCAGAAAAGGCACTGTTTTTATTGTATTCAAACATAAGCATTTACAACCATGTATTGTCTTCACTGGTGTCTCTCCATCATGCCTACCTGAAATCACTGTACGGATGAATAATCCAATTGCCAGCGGATTTGACTCGTTCCTGTTCCTTTTCCACTGCCTTTTGACTCCCAAACATACGTAGGGAGAATTTATTGACCCCGGGTTGTAGCATGGAGCTAAACTGCCTCTGCATGTAAGTTTGATTGTCCCTGGCTTCAGCATCATCAGCCGTGATCTGGCCATCCTCAGACTTGGGAAAGCTGACAGAATTGCCCGGCTGCTGGTTCGAGGTCGGTCCGTGGGCCGGTGGAGCGTTGGAGAAGGAAACTCTGGAGTCCTTCTTGTCAGCGGGAGGAGCAGCGGCGGTCGGGGCAGGAGTGACCGAGCCGTCCATGCTGGAGGTGCTGGAGTAACATGCAGATGCTGGGAAGCCTCCACCTGTCTGCTTCTCCTGCTTGGAGAGGGTTGAGGACAAGCTCCCGTCTCTTCGGCAGTCTCCGTTGATTACGCATAGCATTCCGGTGCCATCCTCGCCTTCAAACCCGCTCCTGTCCCTGGAAACATCTCTGTGGCTGAGGAGCGCGGTGGATTCCGTGCTGCGTCCACAGGAGACGGAGGCGAAGTCCTTGTTGTTGGAGATCCTGCTCGCCGCTGCCGTTGCTCCCCCTCCTGGCGTCACATTCTTCATCTTGGAGGAAGAGTCAATGATGTCGCCCCCGAGAGTCTCTTTGTGGTCTTCATCGCCGTCCTCCGCTTCGTCCATGACGGCGTTGCTTTGAGAGGAATCCTCCTGACGCAGCCAGATTGCGAAAGCGCAGACGTGGGCAGTTGCCTACAGTCCTTTACCTGCGTCCCAATGTCACCAGACAACTACACCAGTCGCGTTGCTATGGCTGCACTCGTTGACTCCCTTACCTGGTCCTAAACCATCACAAGCTCTGTGTTCCTCTGCTCTCAGACAATGAATGGAGTCAGGAATCAAACTGTGTCAAGGATAAATGAGTGGAAAATAGGCCGAGATGCGCTATATGATGCTGTTAAATATGCAAATGTAGGTTAGTGGCGTGTAGTAGTACGTTTGATGATTCATTAGCTATCCAGCTGCACATTTCTAAACATGATGATGTCAATAAATGATACATGAAATGAACAAACGAAAGGGTAAACAAACATAGTATTTGTTGAAGCTATAGTTGGCTTCATGCACATTTGAACACATAAAACATTATCTAAAATGTCAGGTTCGTGACCATAATTTCTAAACATTTTTTACTTTTTATCAGTTTGAATAATTAATATCACATTTTAACAGTGAAGTCATTTAAAAGTACTTTTAACTTCATTTTTTTAGCTTTAAGGCGTGCATGTTTTATATGGTCATAGTTTAGGCCATTTTGTCAAATGATCAAATATTGTTTACACACGATAAGTTTGAAGTGAGATTTCCAAAAAAAAAATGTTTTTTTTAATAAACTGCATTAATATTGCATTTCAGTCTTTTTGGCAGTCAATCTTATTTTTAACTTCAATGTGCGGAGGATTCGGTGATAAAATATGGTTGATCACCTGGATATTCTTATATTAGGCCATGCACCAAAAAAAAATAAAAAAATAAATAAAAATACGCTCATCACAGCCGAGCCTAAGGGTGATTTCAAATCTTTCAAGGGTGTCTTGTTTTGTAGCTTCATAGAAAACAGTGTCACAGGCCTCGAGTCATTTATTCAATTATTAGCAAATATTCACATGGACAAAACTGTACGGTTGACAATTTTGAAAGGCCATCAAGGTTTAAACGACATGCTTCTGGAGCGTCTCCTTGTTTCCAGTGTAATAACGCTGTGATGTTTGTCACGTAGAGCCGCTCCCTACAGCCGAGCCGAATAAATGAGGAAATGTCGCCCCCTTATGGTAGCTCGAAGAACAAACCAATACAGGGCTCCCCGTTATCTTGCCACATGATTAATTTGAACACACCAAAAAAAAAAAAGAAAAATTATTTCAAAAGACAAACGTTAAAATCAAATAAGTTTATTTCGATTGTGCAAGTCAGTACAGTTGATAATGTATTAGATTTCCTATTAAGCTAAGGCAAAATAATTTACACACTTCTAACAGGATCTTAAATTTTAGAATCTCATAACATGGAAAATGGCACACATCCATACACTATACTTCACAATGCAAGTATGACTGTCTATAGGAGTATCATTTAAAGCAAAAGCCTTCACGAAAACCCCATTTTCACTGACTTTACCTAAAATATATTTAGAACCATATCATTGTCCTCCATGTTAGAATTTGGGAAACAATTATAACGGATTATGCGAACACACTGTACTAGCAACTTGGTCCTTAAGGTTAGGCGGAGGAATCCTAAAAATCAACTTTAGAAACTATATTATGAACTTTAAAATAAGCTTGTTTGACACTATTAAACAAAAATTGTTAGCCTGACAAAAAGCGGCAGATGACCATCCACATGGAATAGTGCACTTTAATGTGCATGAGTACTTTAAATTATTTCCATAATTCAACTAAAATGTACAATAAAGTGGCTAAACATTAAGGCTTACAGAAAGGAAAACACCTGGCGTTATAGAAACTCGATTCAGCGATCTATTTGTATACACTCAACATGGTTAAATTCTCATGCGGCTGAACAGCGATTCAGTTACACTCAGTAAATGTTTTGGAAAGTTGCGATGCGCACACTTGTGAGGAACAGTGAAAGAAACCAGAAAGACAAAGAAAAAAAAAAATCCTTCCCACAAGATATTCACGAAACACACACACACTTCTACAGCAAGAATACAATCATGCAGTTTTCTCCTCTCCCCAAAAAAACCCAAAACTTTTTTTTTTAAGTCAGCTGGCAGCACAATATGAATAGAATAAAAGTAAAAGGAGACCAATTATTATCTCAAGACATTTACACTCAAGCAAAAGGTTAACAACTCAGCAACTTAATTCTCCATATATTTTCAACAGTAGTCATCAGGACACCTGAAAAGCAAAAAAAAAAACATTCGTTAATATGAAAATAATTTTCATTATTTAGTATATAATTTAATACCTTATAATCGAATAGTAACTAATTGTATGAGAGTGTTGTAATATCCAACTTTTACAAATAAATTTATCAAATATCAGCGCAGTTCATAGTTTAATTTTTATATTTTATCAAATGTAATATTTAATTTTTTTTTAATTAATAGAAGTGCAAAAGTTTTACTAGTGTTTATATAATAGGTCAACAACAAAAGAAATACAGTAAAACAATTGTATAGAATTAAGATGTAAAATTGTTTATATTTTAAGAAAATTATTATAAACAGCAACAAAATATTTGATGTCAAAATGCAGAAATTAAATTACATATTTTTTACTAGTTTATACTAATCAAGTCTATAACCCAATAAAATGCACACATTAATAGTAATAACTTTACTTACGCATTAAATACAATAAGAGGAATAATGCTAACTAAAATGTTTTTAATATTCTGTTATAGCATATAAACTAATTGTTTTTATTCATAAGTTATAAACTACTATAAAAACTAATTGTACAAAAAAAAAAAAAAAACACCTAGAAATATATATTTTTTTAAAACATCTCATTACGGTTTACATCGCTTATTTTCTGAAAATACACATATTATAAAAATGTTAAAAACCATTCGCAAATAACATTTAAAGGATGAATTTCACCTTTTCTCCTCTCTCAGTTAGAGTTCCTTTGCCGGACATTTTTGTCTTTGTGGTTTGTAGCGGCGTTGCTCTTCCTGAAACACAAAGGCACGTCAGTTCTCTCTTTGATGTGCTTCTGAATCTCCTGAGCTAGAAGCACATCTATGCTGTCTAGACTTCAACATGGTCTTAAAGTTCATTTGAGAAGTAATACAAAACACTTACAGTGGTGCAGATCCTGAGTCATCATCTACAAGAAGCAGGGACACATGAAAATAAAAAGAAAAACAGTTAAGCACTTATTTTGACAGATGTAAAACACCAGTTACAGTAGCTTGTCTAAAATCTAACGTGACAGCCTCAAGACAGTGAGAACCGCTTGTTTCAAAGCAGAGGACCCAAGGAGCAAATGCGATTTGGGGACCGGAAAACCATGATGCTCTTTATTCAGTTACTTCTACTGCTAAATCTGTAACACATCTACTAAACACCGCTATCAATGTTTTCACAGCACTACTAATAATGATTCATGCAGAAGAATGCATTAACGTTAACCATGCAGTCTGATGTTGGATTGAAAGGATGCGTTTTAGTGCTTTTCAACCCAAGAGCAAACATTTCCAATCAAATATCTTTTGTTTGTAGCACAACCTCACCTACAGAAACATTGTGCCTTTTCTGCATCAATCATAGTCAAGGCTCTCAAACACATTAGATCACATTCGTAAACTCCTGCACTGGACTGCTGAAGAAACCTTCCTATTGAAACGTAACCTCTGAAAAATGTCCTAGCACACATGTAGAGAAGTCTATGGATATGACACTGGCTGTATGACAATGAAAACAACACCTAACCACAACCTTTATGAACTGGAGGGGTATTTAAATTTTTTTTAAGGATTTTTCAATTCCTAACTAAATCAAATACTACTAAAATTATTCTTATGGTAACTTATTTTTCTTACAACTACCTTTGTGCGTTTATTAAATATTTATGCACCTTATATTGTAGAACTTCAGTCACTATAAAATGTGTAAAAGACTAACTTTGGAAATTAACTTTGGTTATATATACATATATATATGTGTGTGTGTGTGTGTGTGTGTGTGTGTCAAATGTCTGGAAAAATATAAAAGTACTAGATATAGTAAAATTTCACATTCATAACAAAAACATTTTATAAATGCAGTTGCGTGGGAGAATGATTTATATATTATCTTATTTTACTAATGCATGTATTTTATATATTTATCTTGTTTAATTTTTATTAAATTCAAATACATGTGTAATTAATATGATTAATAATAAAAAAAATGTGTGTGTGTGTATATATATATATATGAAAATTTATAACTGATTAATGAAGATAAATTAATAAATGCTTGTTTAACTGTATATTCACATTCAAAGTAGGCATATATAAAAAGTTTGGCAAGGTTGTGCTTCAGACAGACACAATCAGAACAAAACTATAAATGAGATGCGAGTTGACACCCAACAAACATTCTTTTAAAAAGAAAAAGGTCAGAGTTTAAAAGAAGTTTCATGCAGAGAGCATGTCCAAACACACTCAAAGATGAAAACTGTCTAAGTAATAAAGTTGGGATTACATATATTTTGCCACCATTTGTGCCATATGGGTGCCGCCTCCCAGAGACGTAAAGTAAGCCACTGCTATAATAATCTGAGGCTGAGGAACATCATGCAATGAGAAGATGATGCAGAGAGCATGCAAGGCAGTATAACATGATCCGTCTGAAAGGTCCTCTTAGTTATTATGCATAATACTTCGACATTTCAAACCCATTCTGAACTGCAATGCGTCAGACTCAGCTAAACGCTTTCACTGGCTACGGCAAAACCAAAGTAGTTGCTTTTCTTGAACCTAAGTCTGACAAATCTGGTAGGTTTTATCTTCTTATTTAAGTAACAAACCGCCAGTGAAAGAGTTGTACTTCTCAGCCTATACACGGAGAGCATTCAAACTCCCAAAACCACCCGTTTAAGCAAATCCACTTCAGTCTGACATGCAGTTGAGCACTTACCACAACGTAAAAGCAGCAGCGAACAGAGAAATAAACAACGTAAATAATAAAAATAGACTCAGCTAGGAAACAGCCACACACTTCAGCCAAATAAAATGAACATACAAAATCAAAATGAAATAGGATCTTGCACCATTACGAATTCATCAACAACAACAAAAAAAAGGAAAGTTACATCCACTGACCACTCATTTGTACATTCACAAAAATTTAAATGAAATATCATTACCACAAAAACAACTAGTGCCACGTACCATCATTGATCTCGTCTGGCTTTCTCCTCTTCTCGTAGATGAAGATGATGGTGATGAGGATAATGACCTCAGCGACAATGCCGAGGAACGGCCACAGGGCGGCCAGTTGGCTACGCACACGCAGCTGGATCTGATCGCTACCCTGCCCTATTTCATTGATGCCCAGGCACTCGTACATGCCCATGTCCCTGTCGATCTCCAGGTCTTTAACGTACAGCGTGGTCTTGTTGGCGGTGCTCTTGATCTCATAATTCTCAGTGCCATTGGTAAGGTTCCTCTGTGTGTTGACAATGCAAAATTGTTAGTAAGTTATTAAGGCTGATGATACACCGAGCAATCAGGTAAGACACTGGGCCCATGAACAAAACGATTTCCAGATTGAAATGTGTTGCCCATTCTCAAAAAGTGCTCAAGCAACATAATATTGAATTCTATTAACATCATTTATAATATTACTATAAAAACAAAATAATACTAGTAGTAACTGTTACAATTCTATTAATAGAAGTGCTGCTATAAATTTAATAATAATGTTGAATGTGTTAAAATTATTGTAACTACTAGCATACAATTATTAACCATCATCAAAACAACTAAATATATATTCCACATATTGATTCTACTACTTTATTATTTAATAATTATATATCAAATGAAATATTGAAACAATTCTATTAATAGTTATTTACAGAATTTACATATGATCTTGTCATCCAATAAACTGAACGATGCTACAGCTAGATTAATGAATGTTCATAATGCCAAGTGTCATTTAACACTTTTGCAACCTTTAAAAATCACACAGCCAGTTAACAGTCACATGGTATTACAACAAACCTTTATTTACCTTTTCAAAATCAAATTCACCCAGCTTAAACCATTTCCAGTCAGTAGGCAGGGGGTATCCATGGCTCACACATATTAGGACAGCCTTGTCTTTCTCATTAGCGTTTTCAGAGTGTTTGTAGGCTGCTACATGTGGGGGGACTAACAGGAAGAGTACAATAACAGATGATGAGCACAATACACATCAAAAAATGTGTGGAAAGCATGATGGCTAACAGATGCAGTAATCCATAAATCATTCAAATTTACCTTTAACTTCAATGGTTGCATTAACCTCAGGTTCTGTTTCGAAGACGCATGCATATATTCCAGAAGAGTGGTAATCAATCTTTTTAATTCTGTCATGGAAAGTTAAAAAAAAAGTAATGAAACCAACAGATCAAAAATGTGTAATTTTCACATTTTACACAATTTGATATTCCAACTGAGATCCCACAATAGATCAACAGCACCGTAGCAATAAAGGTGAAGGGCAATTCAAATATGAAATATAAAAAGTAAACAGCTTTTCCAGTATCCTGCTCGGGGCATCCCTATGGATATTTTTCCAGCTCAGCAGTTCTAATGGGAATTAGGGTCAGTGCCGGAGGCTCTTAATCAAGCTACTGCTGCTAACAGCCCCATCACGAGAAGCTATACTTAATGGACCAGTAAACAGTAAATCTGAGAAACTTGTACTAAAATTAGATCACTATGTTTCACTCTTATGATATTATCATTTCCATAATGTTGGGGAACATACTCATGTTCAACGAAAGATTTTCCAGTGGTTGACACTGATTTTTCAATGGTCTTTCCATTAAGGGTCCAATAGTTGCCTTTGATTGCAGAAGTAGGGTTGGTAAGGTTGCAGGAGAGGGTTGCAGAGGTCTGGTTCGCAAAGTCCAGATACTCTGGTTTGGTCATGATGGCTGCATCTGCCAAGGCATAGAATTAGCGAAAGTTAAACAAAGTTTCTAACAGACAGACAGAACAAAAACAAAACAAGTGCACACTGCTGAAAATGACTACCAACCTCTAGGTTTGATGTGGCACTGTAAAAAAATAAAAATACATATTTGGAGACACGGTGGAACGGATCGGAACATTGCTGTCCAGATGTTCACCACAATGTGTGCTTTAAGGCACATTGTGCTCTACCAAAGGAAAAGTGAAGGTACATTTGGGCTACTGGGAAGCATTGAGTGAGCGGTTTGTAATGAAAAACATGGGAAGAGGGAACGAAATTCAACCAACCAGCAACTGGTTTGGAGACCATGAGCTTATGAAAACCTATTGTGAAAAAGAATTAGTTGTTCTCTAAGACCTCAAGAAGAATTAAGTCACACATCTAAAGAGCTTTTTAGATGTTAACTGAAAGCAAGCCACACTGACATAATCAGAGCCCTTTTTCAGAAATGAAAACTAATTAGTGCATTAGTTAACACCTTTTGACCAGAAGTAACATTTACCGATCTATGCCATTTCTTTAAAAGGCTCAACATCATCAAGCTCTAGACAATGACATGCTCAGAAGGCATCAGATTACTATGAAAGAACAGATGGTGCTAAAGTAGACATGTGACCTGGTCTCTGGTCGAAGGAAAATAAAAAGGAAGGCGGAGGGCAATTCAAGGGAGAGTCTGAATCTACAGGACTTCCTTTTCTACGCTAATGGAGACGTTGCGATGCCACAACGTAACTCACGTTCAAACACTATAACGTTCGCTTGCGAGCGAATCCACTTGACTTTGGGGGGGGTCCTGAGGTCATTGCGGTCGGGGTCGTTTGAGGCACGGCACTCGTAAACACCCGTGTCGTTGAGTGTTAGGTTGGTGAGGATGAGCGTGCTGGTGGCGTGGTTGATATAGGTGGCATTGATGTGTACGCGATCTTCTCTCGCGCCGTCGAACAGCTGAGTGACCGTTTCAATTGGCTCTTCGCCCTCAATGAACCACCACTGAACTTCCGGGATGGGGTTCCCTATGACCTCGCAATCCAACTGGCCATTGTCTTCAATGAGTTTCATCTGAGACATGGGCGATTTTATGAAGCCCGCTGAACATTTGATGAGTGATTTGGGTTTAGGGTTGATTTCATTTGAGATGATATGAATAATGATTAGCAGACAGGCAGGCAAAGAAGAACAGAAACAGCAGAGGAGAAAAGAAAAAGAGAGAAGCGTTAGAATGGAAAACCAAGAAGGCATACACAACAAACTAACTGGATTTTGAGCATCATGATGCAATGCTTCATGGTAACCAAAACCCAACTGAAGAACATTAGAAGCAAGCATTTTAAAAACACAATGAGTTGAAGCATGCATTAAAAACAAAAGGTTAGCATATCAAGAAATGCAATGAAAAATTTAATTGAACACTCACATGAAATAAAGGGATGACTGTAATGGTGATGACTAATGATGCTTAAAGGGAGTAGTTAACTCAAAACAGGAAATGTATTTAAATCATTACTCAACATCCCATCACACCAAACCAGTATGAGTTTTTTTCTACTGCGAATAAGTTATTGACCAAATGGATTTTTTGGATTTATAAAAACTTTCAGAAAGCCATACAGGTTTGGAATATGTGTTTGTTCAATTTTGAGCAAACTATCCCTTTAAAACTTGTCATATGATTATGATTAAACAATTGTTATGAACGGATTAAAGGAACCTAAAAACAACCATTTTGAAGCTATTTGTGTACACTTGGGAAAAAAACAAGGTTGTATCGTGCTAATCCCCCATGGAGAACTTCTGCGAAATTCTTCTGATCACCTTAAAACAATACCCTGAGCGACGTGGAAGTACGTGCATAGAGGCTCGAACAACAATCCTTCACATCAATGACAAGAACACTTTGAGATCAGCCCCAGACCTGCTTCCTGCGGTGTAGCACATGCTTTCAGTGTGTTTGGTTTGAAACAAGAGTAAGGTACTGCTCCCTTTTTATCCGCTGCTGAGGGAGGAATGTTTTGGTGTTAGACAGGGAAGGGTAAAAATGGTATACGTCCACAATCCACATTACAGTCAGAGCAACGACACTCCAAACATGCCTTAGGCCTGAAATAACATGTGCCCTTTGAAAGCAGAACAGGCTTCATTCATTTGACCATCACTAAAGGTCACCTCCAATGTTCACTAAGCAGACCACAAATTCAAAACTGCTCATATAAACAAGCTCTAGAAGGAATTTTAGCATATATATTTGTATATATATAAGTGTTTAGATTTAATATTACCATAAGGCAGATGTATTACCTCAATATTTCAAGCCTAAATTATAAATAATTCCAAAAAGGGAGAACAGTAAAGCACAACAAGTATCACTCAGGTACAAAGTACGCCTCTTCTAGCTTTGACTCAATCTGTTCTAGTAAACAAGTCAATAAATTCATCTTCTCACAAACAGACATGTGGAATAATTGGCAGAAGAAATACTGACCCTAAGGTTGATTGAGCCAAGAAAATGTGATGTTGAAACAATCTCATGAATGAATGCTGATAAACTGTTCACTATAAAATGCATTAATCTACATGCAAGTCATAACTGTTTAACCACAAGGCTTTTAAGATTGCTGGCCTAGATGTACGTGGGACACTTAGCTTGCTAAAACACTGCATAAAAAAAATAAATAAAAAAAACTCAATTACTTTGTTATTGTCAATAAAAATAGACAGAATGTGACCTTTTAAAAAAATGTTGATGCATTATGTATATATAAATGTAAAAATTAGCAGGGGGGTTTTAGGTCTATTTATCGGGTGTTGATTGGATTTTGAAGTATGGGTGCTGTACCTAAATCAACGCAAGCTTGTAGTCGATTGTGGACAGATGGGATTTAAAAAGACTAAATGATTCACAATGTCTCAGAGAATTTTGTTGTAGTTTTTTACCCCCCCACTGCAAGTTAAGACATTTAGATTTAACTTTAAAAAGCTTTAACTTAAAATTTAACAATAGCATTTAGGGTTGGGTCAATAGACGATGCCGGCGTCAATCGCCGATGGCCGATAGACATGATGCTGAGTCGGCATCGCGATCCTCCGCCCCCCAGCAGCAACCAGCTCGCGAAAAACACACTTAATCTATGGCAGCAAAATTATGCCATTAATAAGCGAGCGCACCACTGATGCTGGCAAGCGGTAAATCATTTACGCAAAAGGAAAACAGATCCACATGTGAAGAAACGGAGCTCAAACATCGCTAAACCAGGGCTCGAAATTGCGACCATTTTGGTCGCATATGCTCCCGAAATTTCATCTATGCGACCTCAAAATATATTTGGG
>JAUCNO010000460.1:8250074-8262665 GCA_032353835.1 Enteromius viviparus
GTCTGACAACTGAACATGCTGGAGAATTTTTCTTTAACCCTCCTGAACAACATGTGCTGATGTAGGGGCTGTTTGACTATTTTTTTTTAAGGTTTTCTGACCCGGACACTCAACTATTTTCTGCAATTCTCCAGCTGTGATCCTTGAAGAATCTTTATCCACTCAAACTCTACTCCTCTCCATGTCTTAGGAGAATAGGGACACACATCCTCTTCCAGGCAGCTTCGCAACATTTTATATTGATTGGAAATTCCTAATTATTTCCCTGATGGTGGAAATGGTAATTTTCACTGCTCTAGCTCTTTTCTTAAAGCCACTTTACTAATTAGTGAAGGTTATTAATCTATGCGGGTGAAATATTCCATAGGCAATTTTTTTTTGTAAAAAAATATTTTTTGTACGAATATTTTATAATAAGTATACATTACAAAAAAAATAAAAATAATGAATATATAAACACTTGCACAGTATAACAGCACTTGCTATGTTGCACAATAAAACTGCAGTACAGGGCTTAAACATGAAAATATGAAACATGAATAGAACCTCATTAAAATTTAATCAGACGTAAGTTTTTGCATCTGAAATCTTCACCTGCATTTCAGTTACCTTCAACTGCAGTTATATTGTATCTTTACTTCATTATACTGCAATCTACAGTTGCACTTCATTGTACTGCAGTTTTACTGCAGTTGAACTTTAACAAACTGCAGTTATTTACTTCATTATACTTCAAATCTCCAGTTGTACTTCATTGTACTACATTTGTACTGCTTTGTACTGTAGTTATACTTCAATGTATTGCAGTTATTTTTTGTAAGGGTGCCTCTTTGGGTCGATCCAGGTCGAATTCAATTTGTAAGATATTATGTATTGATCTGTGCACATTGGCTTGAGAAGGGAGAGGGACAGATGATCCTTTGACCCACTCTGGCTATTCTCTTAATCATCACTCACGTCCCCCTCAGTGCAAACTGCAATTCGGTAACTATAGAATTGTTTTCCCAAAGCCCCCTTAAAGAACTGTCAGCTATATTTTCAAATATATAAGAGAAATAGAGTTTAAAACTGTGTTGCTGCAGTATTTTAAGACATTGTGCCATTCCAGTAGACATTTTGCATAATTATGCTAACATAATTATATAAGGTGGCATTGTATACGTTGCAGTGAAAGCAATCTGAGAATGCATTATGGTGAGCTGTAAATGCATAATGTTCAATACTTTACATCAATACAATACAATAATTTAATCAATTTAAAAAATGTACTATAATTTGTGTGCGGTGCATTTTTATGCGTATTGCAATGCTATTAGCTTAGCAACATGCTAACGCCAAATACTACTGAAATCAATTTTGTGAGCTTTCCAAATTGGCCGTTTCATTTTAGTTAGGTTGCTTAAAAGCCATCTGCCTTCTGCTAACTAGTTTTTGGAACGGAGCCTAAAATTGTACAATCTTTTTGTTGTGTGCATTTATTGAATAGCAAACGACTATACAGCCATAGCCATTTAGCTGCCTGTGCTTAGCTAAATAACCAGAGCAGGTTTTCACACCCATGCCTTATTACATACTGATTGATTGATGCCTTTTTTTACGATGGACTCCGAGATGGCCAGACCTCCCACACTCGCATCAGCGCAGCAGAGAATTGCATTTAGCCAAGCAGCAGGTCCTAAATCAGTCCAATCAATACCCTTCTGCTGGGCTCTCCATCACGTGCTCGAGTAAATAATTCAAATGAGATAGTTAGATGCTTTGAAATGTAAAAAGGAGAAAGAAAATCTCACAGTGCGCTTCGCCCGCTCTTTACACCAATGTCGTTTATCCTTTGCCTCCAGGAAAGGCGAATGTTTCTACAAATCCTGAAATTAAATCAATGACGGCTTGACAGGGTAAATTGAGATTTGGGTCTGGTTTGTTACACCAAGCCATTACATTAACATTAAATATTCAAAAGAGCTAAATCAATTCACAAAGGATTTAGATTTGGATCTTTTAGGTGTTATTGCAGCACCAGCTGACTCTTTTGACATGTTTGAAAAGGCCCCTAAATCATAATTGGCTGCCATTCTAATAAGCTACAAAGATTCTGTTGCTGAGGGGTATAAATAGAGCTTTAAAAAGCTTTGCGATTTAATTTAGTGCTGCTTTTCTTTATGTATGAGCTCTTTTGTTAAAGCTAAAGTGAGTAATTTCTTTGCCATTTGCGCCATTTTTAAAAGTTTTCCTGTACATTTTTCCTGCCTTTCATTGGTGGGTCAAACAAATAACATCTCTCCCAATCTCACACCATTGGTTGAGCCATTGTTGCTGTGACGGGCTGGTTGTGATGCTAAAAAAAGAGCAAAATTATTGCATTTAACAAAAATCCCTCTTTATATTTAAAGTGTAGTGACAGTTTCTTTCTAACTGTGCATCCAAGCTGAACAAATTGGGGGTGAAAATGTAGGGCACATATTTTGTTCGTTGATTGGAATCATTGAAGATCTAAATGCAAGATTTCAGTCAGTCCGCAACAGGCAAGAGATGGACTAATACATTGATCGAGAGAGATTTATTAACATATACAACTAAGAAATACATGAAGGAGATCAGGTAAGGTGATATCTGTACAGATAACTATATTAGTATTCACACCAGCAAACAATATTGCACTCTTAATATCGCTTTAAATTCTCAAGCTCATTATAATAAGATTGATTCTGATTGGGTGTCAATGTTTGTTTTGTTCATCAGCTGAGGTAAAAATCACCCTGGAAGTGATTCCAGTGATATTATTTCTCTGTGCCTTTATTGTTATAATGGTGGTGTGAACTCTGCTATTCTTGAGAATGATTTTTAGAACTAAAATGTCTTCATTGTTAGTTTTCATCCTTGGTGTAAACAAGCATATATTCCCTGCTGAAAAAAAAACGACATATGCTGGTTAGGTATGTTTTGGGATACTGGTTTAAGCTGGTCCTTTGCTGGCTATTTGGCAGCACGTAACCAGCATTAACAAGCAAAAAAGACCAGCATAAACCAACAAAGGACCTTAACCTGCATCCCAGCATTAAAATACCTAACCAGCATGTGCTGATTTTTTTCAAGAGGGTTCTTTTCATCCAGGCATCTTTAGTAATGACTAATTTGCAACTATAATCAGTCACATTATGTTTTTGTGTCAGACGAACTATTAAAACAAACACCAGGATTTCCTGCGCTTCGTGACTCTCATGCCTGCACCAAGTTTAACTTGCAGAATCTCTCACCAGGCAGGCAGGCAAACCCAAAAGATATTTAAACAAGCTAGGCGTCTGGGAGAGAACAGGAGGCTGGAATCCCCAAACGGCAGTCATTGTGAAATTTCCATTCTTATCTCAATGACAACGGCTGCGCTGCCGAGTTGGGAATCCCTCTATTTACACTCTACTTCCTCTCTCAGCAGGGAACTGTGGGTACTCATTACCCTCACAGGAAACCCTACGCATTAGTGCACTCCCTCTGACTTCTGCCTCACAAACTGTATTTCTCTTCTCACCCTGCTAGCGACCGGTAACTACGTTTGTGTCACACACAAGAAGTTTACGATCAGTAACAGCTTTTGCTTACTGACTAGTGAGTCAATTTATGAAAGAGAGTTTTAGCTTAGTGAGTCTGAAAAGAGTTTAGGCAGCTAACATGGCTAACAGGCTAACACAAAACAGATGCTACTGCAAAGGGGGAGGGGAGCAGACAAAGCTGAAACCAGGTTGTCTTGTTCCTGGTCTCGGAGCACCCTGGTCTGACCCAGTGTCTTATTGTTTCATGGAGCCAACATATCCATGCAGGAAGATGGATGAACTATTGAACAAATTAGCCCCCTTAGGTCTATGCCAGACCCTGTTTTTTGCTCTGTCTGTGATTCTAATTAGTTTTCAGATTATTTAAGATGCATGAGGGTTTGTATTCATATAAAAAGAGTTCGAGAGCGAGAGAGAGAGAGAGAGAAAACAATGTAAGAGGAAGTTGGGGGATTTTTTTGCTTTTATCTCTAGTTTTCGAATAAGTATACTGTCACTAATTTGACAAAACATTGACTACATCTTCTTACTCAGTAATTTTGTCATTGTTTTCCAGTAAATATCTAAATATTCTTAGTGCAAGATACATTGAGAAGCAAAATGTGAGATGTAAGAAGTCTTCTGAAAAGTCGTCAAATTTTTTTTAAAGGATTTATCAATCAAGTTTTTGCTTAAAATAAGAATATCCGCTTATGGGATAAGAAACATAATCTGATGTTCTCTTGGAATTAAGTTTATTTTTTAAACCCTGTTGGCAGATTTCTCTTTCCTGTTTTAGGCATGACCTCACACAATTTCAGAAAACAAAACCCGGTCTCTTAGTTAATTTTGCTTCTCACTGATTTAAGAATATTTAGATGGTTTCACTCGAGAACAAGACAAAAATATGGAGAAGACGTTTTTGCAACAAATCACTCACAGCAATTCTAATCTTGTGTCGGTTTTGTTCTAAAGAAACTCTGTAAGATTTTGAAAATGTATGTCTTATTTGTAAGCCACTGAAAACTGCAAACCCACTGCCGCTCTTGACATCTCATGCCCCCTATTGAAATGCGCAGGTAGTGACATCAGTGCTTCTTACTCATATCCTCTCAATTTCGTATCACTCGCTTGAACTCACCTTTCCCCCCCAAACCCCCTCCTCAAGTCAGACGCCGGCTATTGATTCACCGGATTGATCCTGGACTCCGTCCATCTGCTCTAGGCCTGCGTCTACAAGTCCGCCGGCCTCCCGGAGAGCCAGGCCGTCATGCCTGAGACAGCTGGTCCTGATAACCAATCTGTCTTTTGCAGGCTTTTTGTAAAACAAGATACCAGGCAACCAGATACCATAAATTAATATGTGAACCGTTTGCAGTTCTGCTAACCTTCCTTCTTAAAGTAAGGGGTGTTGGGGGCATGCGCAAAGAAACAGTTGGCTCTTTCAGGCCTCGTACAAAGCATTCTTTCAAGGCCAACAAAAGCCAACGAAAGTCTTCAATACAGGTCTTCATTCAATGGAGCTAGTGGCGGTAACGTCTATTAACAGATACTGGTTGTGCATATAGAATAGGTTGGTTCAAAACAACAAAAATTCAATATATAGAGCCAGAACGTGAAACTGGCCTAATTAGTCATAACTAATTGGTTTTAACAGAAAGCTCTGTATAATTAGCCTAATTTTGGGTTAACCTGACCACGATTGGGATGTTTACATGAGGTTTGTTGTTTTTTTCCGTCTTATTTTGAAGACCTGCACAATATACTGAAATTAAACTGATCTCACAATTTGATGTAATGTAAAAATTTAGTCCTAAATTCTGTGATTTATTAAAAAAACTGGTTTTGTAGTGAAGCGCAGCACTGTGTTCATTTACACATTGTTTCTTTGCCTCATGCTTTGTTCATTTACTGTGAATCTGTGAGCTGTTCTGAGACCCTGAAACAATGTATTATGTGCTGGACACGTATAATTGATACGTGCTGTGCTGTGCTTTAAAATCAGAAGATTGTATTTTTGTATTATTGTATTTTCTTTTTTTGCACCTCACCAAAATAAAATTCATCTGGTGAATATTGTTTGTGGATTTTTTTTTTGTAGTTGTATATATTTTTTGTAGTTATGTCATTTTTTTTTTTTTGCAGTTTTTTTGCACATTTAAGCAATCATTTCAAAAGTGTGCAAAAACCAGTATTACAGACATTCCTGTTGAAAATGTATGGCCGTACTGCCAATTTTTGCAGGTTGAAGAATTTAAATTTTTTTTACCTTCAAAACTACAATATATTCGAAGGCGAAAAAAAAAATAGATGTACTGTTAGACCTCATTAATTGACTAGTTGGTTGTTGGACAAACAATCGACAACTTGTCCATTGTGACCCATCCCAAATATTGATTCCATTATTCTCCTTCTCCAGTTTTGTCACCAACTACATTTTTGGTTTGTGGATCAATAGAATTCATTTCTCCAAAGGTCTTGCATGTTTGACCAAATATTTGCTTACGTAAAAGAATCCCACCCCAGCCCTAGGGACACCTGCAGTATCAGATCAGAGAGGTTACAGTGTATTGCAGCATCACAGCATTCGGAAAGTGCTGTCAGACCTGATCTATAGCCCGGCAGATGCTGTGAGCCTGATATTTAGTTGGGCCAGGCAGACAGACAGCAAGAACAAGCATTTTAGCAATGCACTGACCCTCAGCAAAGAACACACAGATGACTGTTTGTTCTTGTCTGGGCTCCAGAACAGGTGTGCTGTCAGGGTGTGGAGAACATTGGAAGAAAGAAGAACATGCAGAGTCCGGATGGTAACTACGATAGCCTTTGGGGTTACAGTGACGGGAAGGTCAAGAGAGGTGCTTCTTTGGGTCAAGCAACCAGAGATCGATGGCAGTCCTGATACTAAAAGCTAAAATATGGGTCAGCTGGACTTTTTTGCACCCATTTTAACCTCCAAGACGTCACCTGTTCCTTAACTTGTCCTTCTCAGCTGCTACTGTATATGGCTAAGAAGACAGCAGCTAAACACAGTTGGCGCTTTTAAGTGCTAATCATTGTACACACAAAGGTTGGTTACGGCAGTGACTACCACATGCTACAATTCCCAAAAAATCTTGGGAGTACAACTGTAGTTTCATTAAATATGTAGTAGTTTCAACTGAAACTAATTATACCGCAAATAACAACAGAAACTGAAGTGTGTTTCCCAAATCTAAAAAAAAAAGGAAAAAATAATGCTGACTTGTTTTTTTTTTGTGGTGTTTACTAAAGCATGCATCACTGTTGTTCTTTTATCTAAAACTCCTAAACTCACAGACCTGAATGATTTAACATGTTGGATTGTGAAAGGTGCTACTTGTCTAAAGAATGAGACTTAAAGTGTTTCTCCACCCTAATGTGAAAAATAGTCATTAATCACAAACCCACACTTCGTTCAAAAAACGAAGCTTTGTTTGTCTTCATAGCACAATTTAAGGTATTTTGGATAAAAACCGTGAGGCATGTGACTGTCCCATTTACTGCCGATTAAATACCACTTAGACATAGACATCGTCAGAATAGTCCATCTGCTGTCAGTCGTTCAATCGTAATGTTACGAAGCAACAAGAATACTTTTTGTACAGAAAGAAAGCCAAAATAACAACTTTCTTCAACAAACATGTGCTTTTAGTAAAGATGAATCTATGAAAACAAATCATAATACCGTATGCCCCGCAGCCTCTTAATTCATTTCAAGGGTATTTTGATATTTTTATAGGAAATTTTTTTTTAATTTTTAATTTTTTTAATTTTTTGCATATCTACTTTACAAATGTAATTTTTGTTGTGAGGTCATCCCTGTAACTGACCTGTAATATGGAAGCAGCAGTTAGTAACAGCAGTTCTGAATGAACTTCACTCATCTAAATGTCATCGGTTAAAAGGTTGCTTTTCTGCCAAAGCTTTGTAGCCGTTTGGCCTTTTGCGTTAAGTTCAAAAGCAGTTTCTATTTTAATCAGTTAAATGGACAGCTGAGTCTCAATGTCCTCTACAACTTAAAGAACTTCAACCAAAAATCAACTGATGTTCTGACATTGAACTCTATTTTAAGACATCCTGCTTCACATAATTATGCTATCAAGCAAGCTTACAATTTAGAATTGCTGATAAACACTGATAAAGCTTAAAAACACAACGTGAATGGGACTGCTGTGACATTTTCGGCTTCACGGGGGCATGCTGGGAGACAGATCGATGGCAACAGAGGGCTAGCAAATTCCAAATGAAAACAGCGACTTCGCTTTGATTTCAAGGAAATGTCATTAAGGCTTTCAGGTACGCACCTGTGAATGTGGGTGTGCGGATGTGACGCTGATGAATGGCTCTACGAAAGCACTGTAAAAGCACAATTAAGATTCCATCAGGATAAGGGTAATGGTAAATTATGTACATTAACGAGGGTCTGGGCTCATCCAAACACGCCAGCACAAATTACAGAAAGACCACTCCTCTGAACGAGGGCCGTGCCGAGAAGGTATGCAACGCAGAATTGATTAAGTAAGTGTTGGTGTGCATGTTGTTTTTGCATGTGTGCACGAATGCATGCATGCATTTATAAGAGAACACTTTGTCCTCATTATTGCGCTTGTCACTTGCTCTATGTATTTTCCCAAAGGAAGCGAGTTTACTTCATGAATCACATTTCATAATACAGCCCGTCACGAAGCACCGTGAGCAAATGTCCATGGGACGATTATGAAATTGACAGCTACTCAGTCTTTTTTAAGACGCACAATGTTTATTTATTTGTAACGTGCTCTTTAAAGAACTAGACAGATATATTCCAAACAAATATAAGACCTAGGATTTAGGTTGGAACTTATCGGAAAGTATCGGAGCGGTCTGGAGTTTGACAGCGTGCACTTGTTAGTCAAAATGAATAATAAACAACTGTCCTAACCTCTTATCCTTACGGTCTGGTTTGTTTAAAAGAATGCACAAACATTTACATGCGTCATCATGCTTCTTGGGTAGGGTGTTCGTTTTAGCTTCGGTTCGTGAGGCACTTCAGTGTTTTTAGCAGCATGTTTCCCTGAGGCTACATTCCCCGGTTTTTATTAAGAAGGGGAAGAACAGGGTGTGGATAAAAAGCGAAGACTGAAATCCCTATAAAGACATAAACTTGTGTATCTTAGACGTTCTCATTATTTATTTTGCCCGTCTTGCACAATTTTGCGTAATATTGCATATTTGCGAGACCTGTACTCTGTTTGTTTACACTGCACATCTTGGCTGCACACTAACGACAAAAATAGTTAACTTGTATTTTATAAATACAAGAAAAATGCTGAATCTATTTGAAAAGACCATATGCTAATGTTAAAAACGAGAAAAGCTATTTTGGCAACTAGCTGAAATAAAATAAATGATAGCTATATTGTTCAATATTTCAAGTAATCACAATGGGCTTTAAACTTTTAGTTTTGGAAAACAATGTTTCTAGTTCTTAAAACCAACAAAACCTCAAATCCTGCTAAAAGGACTATTTTACACCAGCATTAATTTATAATGTGGTCTGGTTTATGCTTGACCAGCTTAGAAACAGCAAAACTATGCAGGTCAACCAGCATTTTGATTGAAGTTTGTTGACCTTCATCGTTTTAAAAATGTTTAGCAGAGAAACTAGCATGCTGAACAGTACCTATACTGTCTTTTCAGCAGACGTTCGCAACCATCGTGACTGACCCATGAGTGGATTGTTTCGAGCGCGGAGAGCAGCTCAAGTATGGTGGCAACCTCTTCATCTCCTGCCACGTGAGTGATGCCCTTGCATTGCTCAAATCAATTGTGTGGAGTACTAGGAGGCTTCTGCTGTGTCAGTGTGTGGGGGTGTGGGAGAAAGACATATTGACATGCTTTCTCGATAGTTCGTACATAATCCCGCCTGCTGTCAGAAGTGCTGATCAGCATGACATGGGTGGGACTGGCACCACTACTTGACCCTCGTCATTTGTCATTAGCATGGGTTGCAGGGAGTGGTTGCTAGGCAGAGTTTCTGGGCAGCTTGTTTGCTTCTTGTTTAGCAGGAGACTGGACTAACAACAGGCCGCATTGAGCTAGAATGACAAGACAGTTTTCCATTACAATCTGTTGTCGCACCACCGCATTCAAGCAGCATTTTAAGGTACAGCAGTGCCCATTCTAATTATGTTTTATATGTTAATATGCTCTGTCCCCTGATTAATCGGATTGGTCCATTGTTTATTGTCTAAAATAGTTGCATCTTACTTACACACAGCATTTAAAAAATGTGAAGCTCATGGCGTAAGATGTTTAAACAACCCCAGGAAAAAGTGGCATCACTGCTGAAAAGGCTGGATGCCCCGCTTTTGGCACTAAAAATTTTTTTTTTTTAAATTGCGACTTTTTATCTCATAAATTCTGACTTTTGTGTGACATAAACTCAAAATTGCCAGTTATAAAGTCAGAATTATGATTTAATCCTGCAAAAAAAACAATAGAAGCCCAATAGAAACCATCACAGAAATTCTAATGGTTTCCATTAAAATACCATTATGAACCATTAAATTTTTTCAGTAAAACCATTACAAAATTGTAGTGAGTTTTGGGCACTTTTCCAATAGGATTTAACGTCCATAATACTTAACCATAATACTTTCCATTAAAACCAGTACAATTCCCATTATAACCATTAAATCTATTACATTTTCTGTTGTGTTTTGGGCAGGTGTCATGTTCAGCTGCATGTGCCAGTCCGCTGACGGCACTCTAGCTCCAGCAAACTGTATGTTTTGTGTCTGTTTTCATTCATGGACTCCTTCAATGAACTCTTGTCACCGCCCATCTCACCTGTTGTCTCCGCCCCCCTTGTATGTTGCCATAGCCACTCATTTCTAATCTCCACCCACTGACCCAGTTTTAGTGCATAAAGTTCTCGTATGTTTGAGCGTTTGTCAAGGTCCATAGCAGTGTCTTTCTGTTAGTATTTCCACCTGTGTTTCTGTGTTTCTATTGTCTATTTGGATTTATTGTTGCCGACCTCTGCCTTTCCCGGATTTACAACCCTGTCTGTCTGTCTATGCTCAGTATCTTTTTAATAAACAGCTCACAGTTGAATCCGTACGTCTCCCTCGCTTCCTGCTCGTGACAGCAGGGTTCTATTGTTTTTTTTTCAGCAGGGAATTGTGAAATACAATATGTCAAAATTGCATTATATAAATTGCCAGTTAAAGACTTTATATCTCACAATTATGCGTGTTATAAAGTCAGAATTGCGAGATATAAACTCAAAATTATATAAGTCAAAATTATGAGTCTACTCTATATCACACAATTCTGACTTTATTTCTAAGAATTGCGAGTTTATACCTTACAATTATGACTTTAACTCGCAATTGCGAGTTTACATGATGCAATTATGAGAAAAAGTCAGAATTGTGAGATAAAATCTCTTTATTTTTTATTCATTGGCAGAAACGGGTTTCCAGTTTAATGCATATTTACATACCGTTTAAAAAACAAATACAAAATTAAGTATATTTCATAAGTAAATACAATTTCAGTTTTTACTTCTTTTACTCAAGCTTACTTTTAATTTAACATTAATTACTGTGTAATTAACTGGAAAATTAATTAGCAATTTCTGAATGAAAATAGCCTGGGCTCGTCCATACTTCCTTTGATGCTACATTCATTTTGCGAGCATGTCGCGGAAGCCAGGCTAGAATTAAAATGGTTTGTATAACAAATTTTGTTAGTGTATAGAAACAGCCTCTCACAGCCACTTCTGGACAGGATTTCGAGGTGGTCCAGTGGGCATTGTGGCTCCTCATGAGTGCCATCGTTGGCGTTTGCGGTCTCATGGGTACTGATATTTCTAGCTGTTAAAGTTTCTGCGGACCATGACCGTGTCTGTGGCTTTTCAGATTCCCCGGTTCTGTGGCTGGAGTGAAACCCTAGAGAAATACACTTCTTACGGTGCAGCACTGCAGTCTAAAATAAGATGGAGAGAATAGCATACAATAAGCTTCTGAATCAGGCAACTATAAATACATATAATGCATTAAATGTCCTGTTAACAAGATCAACTTAATATTTTTAGCTCAAGGAAAAACTCTATCATCATTGTGTGCCTTTGAGCAAGTTTCTTTACTCAAATTGATCCAAGGGGACTGCCCGTGCAATTAGCATAATATGAGTCGCTTAGGATATAAAGCGTCTGCTAAATGACAAGTAAGCACCTAAGGGTTATTACTAGTATAATAAGAAGCGATGAGTGCACTCAGGGAACTCTGTGCACAGTTCATACAGAGAAAATTACCCAGGCTGAATGCTTTTTTTATGTCACTGTCTCATAACATACAGTTAATGACAAGTTAGCTTGCTGTTGTTTGCCAATATAGGCCTTTAGATGTAAACACACCAGCTACTTGTCAGATTCAAAATGAGCTCATATATAAGATGGGTACAGTGAAAACTGAATCTCCTGTTTTCATTTTAGCAGAGCTAATACCCTCAAGCAGCTAACCAGGAATGCTAACTTATTAGCTTGCTAAGGTAATGGCTGTTAGCCTAATATCACTCATGCAGTGGCTTTGGGATAACAGCATGCTTGTTAGGTAGGTTTTGAAGCTGGGATGCTGGTTTAAGCTGGTCCGTTTGCTGGTTTATGCTGGTCCTTTGCTGGTTCATGATGGTCCTTTTGCTGGTTCATGCTGGTCTTTTGCTGGTTTATATTGGTCCATTTGCTGGTTTATATTGGTTCTTTTGCTGGATTATGCTGGTCCTTTAATGGTTTATGCTGGTACTTTAATGGTTTATGCTAGGGCGGGGTAATTTAATTGTTGATTTATTCATGCACTGTGTATCAACTACAGCTGATTTTAAAGGGTTAGTTCGCCCATTTAAGACATGAAGTTCGTTGTATGCAATCCTTACCAGCACTACAGTGTATACACACCGACCCACTCTGTGATCACCTCCCTGGTCACCCTGCAAACATGCCGCTGCGGGGCCCATGCTGGCTTTTTGCGGGCACAGTGGGCTAGTGCCAGCCCACACCAAA
>JAUCNO010000460.1:8272417-8313541 GCA_032353835.1 Enteromius viviparus
AAATAGGTCAATAAAAAATGCCAATAAAGTTGCATTTAACAACATTTAGCCAGATGCGTTTAAAAATGTTAAACTATTACATATAAAAATTAAATTAGAAAAATGCCAATGAGGTTGTATTTTTCTTTCTTTTTAATCATTTGTTTAACAGCAATTAGTCAGATTTAAATTTAAATTATAAAGAGATATTCTGAAAACCCAACTACTTTGCATCTCAAGTAGCCTAATGCATATTGTTACTACTGTTAAAAGTACTGATTACATAAGTGATTTGTCATGGTGACATTGCCTAATGCAACTGAAAGCAATAATAAAAGCACGCGTGCGAGAAGGATGTCTATTGTGACAGCCTACATAATGAAGTTCCAGGTATGCTATGTGATTGCAATGAAAGGCCAAGAAACACGTTTGTTCTGCGTCCCCCAGCAGAAGGAGTGGAGAGTTTTTTTTTATTATTTTCTCTGTAAAGTTCTTCAACCTGTCCTATCGCAGCTATTGTCGGTTCGTCCGTGGGTGCCGGTAAATAAGGCAGCGGCGGCTAATTCCCTTGACATTTACACATCTCTCACGGTGACTCACTTTCGGCTGGAAGGAAAAGAGAAAAGCTAAGTTATAAAAAGACGGATTTATTGTCATGCATCCCTTTGTGGCGTTCATAAACCGCGCTAGTCCCGAGTGTGTGTATCTCGCCACCCACGCCCACGCACTCGCTGTTGTTGACAGTGCCTGGTGTTCTTTCCTCCATTTACCTCAGCGACTGTAATCTCAGAGAGCGCGTCAGCGCACTGGTTAGTGCGTCATAAGGGGAAGCATCACCTCACAGCGAGTGCACAGCCGACGTGCGGCAAACGGAACACAGCACTGCCATCTATCTCATGCTGCTGCTCCAAACAAATCCCTGTCTCTAATCCTCAAATGCTACCATTTATATTCCCTTTCAAGGTCCGACAACAAAGGAATGCTACACTAAGGCGGCTCGAGGTAAACAGAGAAAAATCCCAAAATCCTCCTTCAGATGACAATTATATGAATGCAACACACAGTATATGCATAAAATAACGTCTCGGAGGGAATAATTACACAATGAGATACAGCAAACAAATGCTTGAGACATTTAAAGGGATAGTTCGTTCAAAAATGACAATTCATTCATCTCTTTGCTCAACCACGATTGAGTCGCTCCAAAACGGTAGCTGTGGCTAAAAAGAAGGAATTTTGGAGAACATTCTAAATAAGAATGTCCATAACAGTTCCAGTCCTCATATACTATTGACAAGAGTTTCCAGGACGTTCTTTTAAGTCTGAGTAAAAAGATCTTAATCGGGTTAGACGCCATACTGATTTTAACGCTGATGAAAATGAGGCTTTAAATGACACGTAGACTACTGTATACGCTAAGGTCTTGTCGCTTAATTTTAGTGTTGTTAAACAACAGTACAGTCCATTTAATGTGTTGTAGTTCTATACCTACCTTACAGCCTAGTTATAATTCCTGTCAAGAGTAGACAAGCGGATAAACAGAATTGAGCAAATCATTAATTTAATGACATGTAATGTTAAACATTGGGTATCTTCCATTTCTCCTCACCATCTATCAGTGGTCACATGACACAGCAGTATCTCCAAGCTTTCAACAAAAGGTTGAAACACTGGGAGTGTGTTGAACTCGCACATACACAAAGTGTGAACATCGAGTTTACACAGATAAACATTATATTGCTTTTTTTCCTTAAAAGGGCAGAGGTTCAAAGCAAGTTCAGCTGACACTGAAAAGGCAATAGGGATTTGACTGTCTCAGTACCGATATAAGAGGCACTTACTGCAGAATATTGTAGTGTAATAGAAAAACAAACACAAGTAAAAGACAAATATTTATAATTAATACCATCTGTCATTTCAAAACTGAATTTTGCTTTAGCTGCACTAAAAAGACCAGTGACCTGAAACGATTAAATATTTCCAGTCACCTGATCCAAAGCCAGCTCCATTCATCCAAATGTCATCACTGCCAATTGCAAAAAATTTCCTATGCGTTTCATTGTAGACAGTTGCAGACAAAGGAAGGGAAATGTCAATCGAGCCAAAGTGATCAGTATATACAGGACATATCAGCTTGTGTCTTCATGGACCATTTCACATAGGTGAGCCCTGTCATGTTGTGACATCTAGATGCTAATCCAACTCCATGGGTGGAGCAGAGAAGATGACTGAGCAGTCGAGCATCATAAGCTTTAAAGTTAAAAGATAATTACAGCATGTCACATAGATTCATGATATATCTGAATAGATCGCCGGATGGCCTGCTGTTAAGATTGATATGATGGAGTCTGGATGGCTACCTGTGTAGGAATTTCGAACGCTCAGTGACAGAAGTCAAATTACTACCATTGATGATTTGTAGATTTAAGATACAGATTTCTCCTTTTTAACAGTAATGCCAAGTAAAACAAAGCTCTTTACCTCTGCAACCATTTGGTTCACGAACCAAGAGTTAGCAAAGAAAATTCACTTTGTGGTTATTTTGCATGTCAGAGACTAGATATTCTAATACACACACCTACAGGAAATCTGTAAAGGACAAAGGTCACTGGTGGTTGAGCTCAAGAACTGATGAGCACGCAATCTTAACTTCCCTTCTTTAGTTTGTAATGCTACAGACAGGCGCCGCTCCAGTGACGGCACTGAGGGCCATGTTGAGAGACGAATCTGGACAAAGGAGCCTTAAAATGCAGGTTGCAACCACCCTACCCCCATCAAATGGTCTGGCACACCTAACAAAAACATAACCTTATCCTACTTTGCTAATGCAACAGAAATGCCAAATCCATGAGGCCAATATGTATATAAAAAAAGGCAGAATTCGCATTGAATGCACAAACACATGCATGCCATGATTGGCCCTGACCCTGCTCTATGGCTGGCTTTACATAAACTTCCCAACGTCTTTCTTCCGCAGCGCCTCCACGGCAGCTGTGTCAACACGCACAAGGGTCCTGACCTTAAACAAACCCTCATGAAAGTCATTGTACACTGTCCCACTAATTTACCCACATTTGGATATCTGACGGCAGTGTGAAATCGTAAATACGCAATAAAAATAAGGGCTCGAGTCGAGTGTTTGGTTTTGTAATTACCTTAAAAGCGCTGAGGCTTATTCGCTTACAGTTATGCAGATTATTCTTCTTTATACGCACAGGAGAACTTTTCGTGAACAATTTACTGTTTGCAACACGTGTGAATTTGTTCTAAACCTTGTTTGAATGTTAATGAATGTGAAATATTCTAAATGAGCGGAGGTTAGTCATTTATATAAAACACCGCCAAACCATATCCATGCAAGGGGTGACAGTATTTCAGCAAACACTAAGAGTGCCATCCTCAAAACCAGTACGAACACAAGATTACATACCTCTTATTAGCAAGTATGTACGTTCATCTACATTTATGTTCATCTACATCTACAACGGTTTTGTAGGAATTTACACAATTAATAAATAGTAAAATTCCATCATATTGAATTTAATAATCCGTATGTATTTTAACTGAATAACTGATTAAGGATTGCTCTATTTTGCCATTAAAAAATAAATAAGCATTATTCAGTTTAATGGAATTTTACTATTAACTAAATTGCGTCAATCTTTAAAAAGGTTTCTTACTTTTTTACTATATTTGAATAAATCTTTTTATAAAAATGATTATATGATATATGATTCTTTAGGGTCTCAATGGAAAGTTTGTAATATAGTTTGTTTAGATTTTTTTCAAAGATAGTGTAAAAAACGCTAATTTTACCCTGTCAAAAACAGCTCTTTTGAAATCACTATGTTCTGTGTACTTCCCCTTTAAATCCTGACGAGCTCTGCTGACTCCGCCCCTCTTTTCCGAGGCACTTTCGGAGGATCTTTTTTTTAGCCGTATTCCTAGTAAAACTTGTTAATTAGCACATTATTAGGAAAGTTGATTTGCCAAGATTCATTAAAAGGCATTATACTCACTGTTTCTGTAGGTGAGGCTGAATCATGAATGTTTCGCGTGATCCTAAACGCATTTCGGTTGATCAAAGGTGCGTTTCCCTTCAGAACTAAACGTAACGTTAATCTTAAGCAACTTATTTTTATTAATTTTATTAAAACTACTACTTGTGGATCTTTATCATTGTAGGGTGGTTGTGTACACACACTCTCAACACACATTTCAGTCCAAACAGCTTGTAAAACTGCATGTGGCACCGGATGACCCCTTTAAAAAAGTTCTGACTGATACATTACAATTAAATACATTTATTATGAAAGTTGTTACACAGATTTCAATCATAAACCATTTCTGTAAATGGACAATGCATGAACGAGAAGCACTGATTCAAATATTAAAATACTAAAACATGTTTAGCGGTTGACTTCTTTACATAAGAACTAGATAATACTAGATGAATTTGCTCGACAATGAAGCACTGTATTTTAAAAAAGCGACCTTTTTCAGACCAACCGTTCATGCCAGTGTTGTATTATTGCTAAAATAAATTAGTTAGCAAGACAGCGCTGAGAATTTATAGGTGGATATTATTCTAGCAGCTGGATGTTATATATTCTTCGTTTGTGTGCTTCCTCATCTCTGGTTTCTACTTTTTTATCTGTTTTTCCAGAGGGCCCCTTGTTTGGTGTCATAACAAACCCTTCACCTCCATTCGACACTGTTCCTTCGGCTTCGTTGACACAACTTTGTTGCATTACGTGTTGCCCCGCTGCATTTTTGTGTTTTTCTTTCCTCTCAGATTCGCTGTGTCAAAACGCATCGCAGCAGATATGCGGTTACAAAGCGCCTGCATCGTATGCGTGTTGGGTTTCAAAGCAGCGGCCGAGTTGGGCGTTGGAAGCTTAGACTCGTCCGGGGCACCGCTGAGTGACTCATTGTCACCCAGTCAGCCTTTACAGGAGAAGCCAGTTGCTGAAAACCCCTCATTGTTCACATCCCAGCTTCTGAAAAATGTTGATATAGGTGTTCGGCGTGCCAAGCTCCCTCCTCCGGAAATCAGCCGCACACATACAGTCGAGCAGCCACCTCTTCAGGCCTGGCCCCAGGCCCTTTCAGCCATCACTGTGTCACTGCGGGGCTGGTGACTAACGGTTTTGGCTGCTACTTTTGCAAGGAAGCGGCTGACGCTTCAGGGCCACTCTGCCAGAGTACACAGGCTGGGAATCTGGCCAGTGGCGTTATAGGAGGGAGCTGCAGGCATGCCAGGCCTGGGAGGAAAGCCATCGCATTAAAAGTGTCTGTTCAAAAAGGGAATAAAAAAGATGGCACGCCGTGATGACACGCCGAGAAGCTAAAACAGCCCGCAGGCAAATAAGCGGGACACACTGTATGTAAATGCCCGTTACCGGTGAGCCAAAGGACAGCCATGGCGTGGCACTGACGTGAATTTACATGTCTGATATAGTAAAGATAAGTCGTAGTATCCAGTTCTGGGTGCTAATTTTAGCGCAGGCCAGAACAAAGCCATGCACATGTACATGAAGGCCATTTCCTCCTGTTAGATTTTGACCTTTGTAGTCAAGACCAGAACGCTTCATCCGGTGACACATCAACCCACAGACGCTGAGAAAGGCCACTAGAACAATGCACTCTTAACCTGCGAAGAAAAAAAAGGCAGATGAGCAGAAAACGGGTACTGTCCCCAGCACAGGAAGCTGAGGCAATTGCCTTTGTGTGAAGACTGTGAATGGGCGCAATACTGCTGACCACACACCACAGGCATTAGCAGCCGGCCCATGGCCAATTCGGTTTGACCTTCAAGCTGGTTCCTGGAGCACAGCTTCAGCGAAATGCCCCCTTCAACTTTTTTGAAAGAGCAGTCATCTGTTTGCCCACTTCTCAGACCTCTTCTTTGTGAAATTTCAGTGTGTTTTTAACAGCGGGCAGTCAGCCACAGAAGACCAGTCAACCATGCGCCGAAGCCTTTTCAAACTCGACCCCTGACTTATGCGTGACAAAATCTGCACCTTTTAGGAGTTCAGCATGTCTCCTCTGTTTGTTTTTCAAAACACCGCGGCCTGATTGGAGGGTTTTGCTTGTGTATTCTGCTAGACAAACTCCTCTAACAAAGATTTATTTTTGTTCGGAAATGCGAGAGGAGTCGCAGAAAGGAAGGAAAACAAAATCATGCGTTTTGTTGCCGTTAGCTTGTTAGAAGACGTTTTCTTTTCGCCACCAAATATTTTCCAGCATCAGAGTGCAATCTCCAAGAAGACCCAAGAAAATATGTTGTGTACTGCGGTATTGATCTCTAAAAGGGAGAAGAAAATGCTTTTTATGAGTTTATTGTTGTCAAAGATTCTGCATCTAATTAAACCACTACAGTATAAAGTAGATCGATTTCGAATGATGAAAATCAGATAATAAGAGAATTAGGGATGGGACTTGTATTCTTAAATGCATTTTTTGGTTTATTTCATGCTAATAAGTTCAGCTAAGGGAGTCGGGTTATTTGCTTAAAGTGGTAACTCACCACAGGCAAGATGGACTAAAATGATTTTTGGAAATCAGTGCTACTAGACTAAAGAAACAGAAGGGCTGTGGTGTTCTCTTTCGCCGAAAGGGTAGAAAAACTTCAACACCCATAATGCACTGGGCTTGATACCACTGTCTGTGAGCAGGAATACAAAAATTCAGAAGTACGAGCTGTAGTTTTCACAAAAGCCCGGGAACTGTCAAGTCTTTTTCAGACAAATAAATGAGAATATCTCAGTCCAACGAAGTAGAGAAATGCACTTTTTGTTTTCAATCTTTTTGCTAAGGAATTTTATGTTTAGGGTGTCCATTGTAAAAATCACTGTTCCGGTTGCGTCGTCCCAGACCCAATGCTACCCATGCAAAGAGAAATGAGTACTGGCTTAGAAGGATCCCGCCACAGAACTGCTTTATTTACCAAACAAACACAACACACTGATAAGTCAGCATTGAGTTCTGTGTACATACGTCTACCAATGTTCAAAAGCGCCTTTGGTGTGAAGCGTAAACAGACTCATCCTCCAGGGAGGGTTGTGGTGAATTCTTACATGACGGGAACATAAACACTGCGGCTGAGGTGCGGGAAAGAGCGAAGTGAAAAGAAAAACAAAGGAGAGGAATTACTGTTTTAAAGGTTTCGCTGTTGTTACTCAAACCCCAAACTTTTTGTTCTCCTTTTTGCCTGTTTTATGTCAGGTTTTTGATTACGTTTGCTATGTTTAGTTGCTTTCATGAAGATCTGGGGGGAGTTGTTCCGCGCCACAAAGTAAGCAGCACATAATTGCCTGCGTAACTGCAAGACTCGCAGTGTTTCCACACTGATAGCATAAATGAACTTCAGATCAGTACAGAAAATGTGAACATGTTTTTGACTCACCAGCCTGATTTCTAAATTTCTTACCAAAAGTAAACTGCCCTCCAAAAGCTTGGAAACACCACTGGCAAAGAGTGGTTTTGGAAGATATCAGCATAAATACTTGTCATTTTTTGATGCAAATACTCTACATTAAAGTAACAAGACATTATCATTGAATAATATATTTTTTTTTTATTTTGATTAAAGGTAATATATACATGTCAACGTTGAGCTACTATGGGAGGAACTAGACCGTGTTGTCGAACCAATGTAAATCATCTTTGGCCAATCGTTCAGGAGGCTTGGAGTAATATATTAAATCAATGTATGAATAAACTGACAGCTCGGATGCCCCATGCAGAACTGTAATAGCTTCTAATGGTGGATGTTTTGATGAATTGAAAATGTAAGTATTTTCTATTTATGTAATAAAATATGTTTTGTAGATTGTGTTGTCCCAAAATTATCACAACTTAAATGCCAAGATTGTCCAAAACCACACTTTTCTATGTTGTTTCCAAACTTTTGGAGGGCAGTGTATGTTATCATAAGTAGACCATTGAGAATGATCAAATCTTTATGGTCATTAAATCTGATTTACATTTAGAGGGATGCCATATTAATATCCAAGTTTTTAATTAATCCATACAGAAGGGAACCAAAATCCTAAAAATGCTAAGCATGATAAGCTATACAATTATTTGGATTCTGTAAGACCATGGGAATTTCATTTTCTGGTTTTGTTTTACTTAATAAAAGTCTATGCCAAAAAAACTATTGATAAATAAACCTAAACTCTAAAGGGTTACTCTTCCTCTAAATAAAAAAGTTATTAAGAAGTCATTAATCACTTATCACTTATGTCTTTCCGAACCCGTGAAAGCTTTGTTCATCTTCGGAACACAATTTAAGATATTTTGGATGAAAACCAGGAGGCTTGTGACTGAAAACAGTGAAAAACATTGTCAAAATAGTCTGCCATCAGTGGTTCAACCTTAACGTTATGAAGCGACTAGAATACTTTGTGTATGGAAAGAAAACAAGAGTAATGACTTTATTCAACAATTCGGCACCGTAGCATCACCTTGGAGAATATCCGCTGGACTGCGTACGCTCTTCCGTGTCAGCCGCGAACACAAGGATATGTCAAAATATCTTAAACTGTGTTCTGAAGACGAACAAAGCTTTTATTAATGACAACATTTTCATTTTGGGGTGAAGTAACCCTTTAAGAATTTCCGGCTAAGTTCATTGCAATAAACGCAGGCATCAAGCCCAAACTGTACTTGGAACTTTTACTATATTATTACACTGACAATGTGAATGCTATAATCTATGGGTTCTGAAATATAATCACTCAGGGCTGCATTTCCCAAAACCATTGTAATCTCATAGATCACTGGTGCCAATGATTTCTGCAGTCTTACAGTGCGTTTGGGAAACATATCCCAAATTTGTAGGGTTCACTTTACAATAAAAAAAAAAAAACTCTATAAAGATGCCGACAGACTTCTAAACAGTGCTTTGATTGTGTCATTGAAACGTGATCATTTTGCACTGACTGTTGATGTCTAATCACAACCATGAAATTCAATAGCTTAATTTAGTCACGTTACTTTACAAACCAGTGCAGTGCCAATATCCATAACTGGAGGACATTTATAGAAAAGCGAACTGATGTACAACAAATGAGCTTAATTACAGCACCTTGCAAGCTCAAAATACCTTGCAAGGTTTTAGACCCGTGAAAATATATATATCAGCCTTTGACTCGAAACACTATTTTCATCCAGAACAAAAACCTGACCGAGTGTCAAAGAATACGAGGTTTTCTGAAATGAAGAAAACGGTGCCGCAATGCACAAAACGCTCAGAATGCTTTGACTCTTAAGGAGATGGGATTACTTTGTGTGATTGTGGGCTTCATTGTGGAGCAAGGGAATCGTGAGCAAAATCCCCTGTCAGGCACTGGTGCTTATCCCGGTTTCTGTGTTGTTTCTTTCAACCAAAAGGACTCCGTCACAAACGCATGTAATCTCAGTGACAGACAGAGGGACAAAAATTGAATTTCGCGTGAAAGGGGACAAGAAAACACGAGTAGAAAGGGGAAAGAAAATAAAAGCGAGGGTTTGAAGGAGCATTTTTGTTTACGCAAAACAGGGTGGTACTGAGTGTCCTCTTAATAGTTCATAACAAAGACCTTTGCAGCTTAAATTATAGACTGCAGACATGTACTGTATGGTTAGTAATGTGTTTTGCATTATTCACGGCAACTTCAAAATCTCAATTATTGATGAAAAACAGAAAAAAACGAAAGGAAATGAAAGAGCTGTGTGAGAAAGCATATGAAAGAACAATGATGCAACAGCAAGGAAATACAAAAAACAGCACAAACTCAACATGAAAGTAAAAGAAGACATTGGCGGAAAACATGCTACCATGCTACGGTTCATACTTTTTAATATAAATCTAGGCCTACAATTTATTCACAGGACACTACTTTCAAGCCCTTGCTCAGTTAAACAAGCACTTAATGAGCTCATGCAGCATTATTTTAAATGTTCACTATTGCATACTACACATATCATATTTTGCACATCGCTTTAATGTAATATAAGTCAGCCATGTGCAATATGTATACCATTTCCAAACATAGCCACTGCATCTGAATTTCGTTTCATCAGCCTATGTGGGTTTCAATCCCCTGTCTTGTTCCAATCTTCACCCCAATGTTTCATTTTATATCTTCACTCTCACTATCAATAAAATGGCCCAAAACATCATTGCTAAAATGTAGCCGTAAGTTGCTATGACCTGTGGTGACCTCATTAAATGGAGACGCCGCTGTGAAGGGTGTCTGAGAGCTGAGTGTTCTTAAAAAAACATCCTTTCAATCACTATCCTCAGGGTTCTATGTCCTCACCCATTTAAAGCTAAAAATCGTTTTCTATAAACGGCGAGCAAGTGGACACTTGCTTAAGTCTCCTGGTTCAGACATTGTATGCAAAACACACCCAAATAATCAGATGTTTTCAGAAACATTTGAAAACATTGAGCTGATTTTTTTTTTTTTTTTCCTAAAACACGTCTCGGTTATCTCTCGTATGTGCTGTGATTTAATTCGCATCCAGTACGATTTCAAAATAAGTTTCTTAATTTCATAGCACTGCTTGTGTTTTTATTTTAGCATTTTAGATGCCAATAAAAGGATAGCCTATCAAAAAGCAGTGCTATAACTCTCTCTTTTATTTTCCTCATTGAGTTCTAGGAGAAGCATCTGAGATCATAGCAGTAACGTCTGAAAATAGAGCTATACAGTTTTATTAACCATCAAAAATGCTCTTAACTAAAACAAAAATATTAAAAAAATGAATGTGGGTAGATACTTTTAGAATGGAAAGAAATCGGCAAATAGGCCCAACCCCAGATCTCAAACATAGCTAACATAATCAGAAACCTAACATGAAATATAATACACTCACGTGTTTTGCAGACGCTTTTATCCACTGCATTCAAGTTATGAATTTGATCAGTGCTCCAGCTAAGAGTATGTCATTCTAAACCATCTGCGGAACACCAATTTAAAAAAAAAAAAATTGTTCACTCAATGAAAGTAAATGGGGTCCAATTTTTATTCAAAAGTAAAAAAAAAGACCAAATACTAACTCGGTTTTCATTTAAGGACCCATTAAGTTTCCTGCAACCACTAAGCAATAAAATGTTCCTCTGGGCAGTACCATCAGCTTTGAATGGACGGTGTGAAGCAAATGATTGTTGTAAATGGGGTTAAAACTAAAAAAGGGCTTTTTTTGTGTGTATGTGTGTATGCACGTCTGTTCGAGGAGGCTTGGGGCCCAGACACTTGGAATCATTTAGAGAGTATGTCGAGTGTGGGTGGAAAGGAATGCGTGCCCAGATAAAAAAGAAAAGAAAGTGAAAGAAAAACAGAGGAGAAAGGAGGAGGTGGGGAAGTGTGTGTGATAGACAGAGAAAGGGCAAGCGAATGGGGTGGCGGAGGGGGAAGTGCCACCTGAGATGGAGGAACGCTTTAAGTGGCAGAATGCAGTGAGGAGAGAGAGGGTGAAAAAGAGGACAGTGAAAGAAAGGAAAAGAGGGGGAACAGGAGGGAACAACAGACAGAGGGGGGAGAGAGAGCGAGAGATAAAGAGAGAGGGAGAGAGCGCAGAAAAGCAAGCAGCCCACTCTCTTACCTACTGTTCTCCATCAAGCAGATTTCAAATGGCTTTTGCAGGTCTCGCTTAGGGGAACATCTATTCCTATCACAATGCTGCCCACACACATCTCTCTGACAGCCGACGGGAGGGGGAGAGCGAGTAGGAGAGAGGGGGAAGAGATGGAAAATAGAGAGAGAAACACAGAACAAGTGATCGTTCGGGCCTTAATGGTGCACTAGCCTGAGCTTGAGGTTAGCATGCCAAGCCCCCGCTGCCCATGAGGTCCAAACAAAGAGGTATCGGATACCTGGAAAAAGCGAACGTTAGCATTTCCATTCAGCTCAATAGCAGTTGCTTGGCTGGAGCAACTGCACTAGAGGTATGCAACCTAAAGGGGTTAATAATAACAACAACAATGCCAATAGTACTACTATGAAATATATAATATGCATTATTATTATTGTTATTACAAAAAACGTATGGGTAATAAAAGGTTCGTATTGGTTTTAGGAGTCAAGGTCCTTTAGTTTAAGGAGTCCTGTAGTTTAAGGAGTTTAAGGTCAAAAAGCACTTTCATTTGCTTATAATATGCATTTATTTTTATCTTATTTGTACAACGACTCCAAAAGGATTTGTTTAGCAATTCAATTTTCCAAACCCCTCCAATGATCGGTCTATTTTATTAAAGCAGCTTTTATGGCAAAGAATGAATTTGCATTTTCATTCAGACCAACGCGAAAAGACCAGTGAGCGGGCAATATGCTAATGTTTCCTGCTGACCTCAACATTAAAAAGTCATTTTTAAAAATGACTAATTTCAATGATTCAGAGTCAGCTCTTTTTTTTTTGAGAGACAATAAATTAAGGTGCACTTTGAAATGTAAAATTTCGCATGATGTTTTCATTCACTTATAGCAGTGTTACACTCGCTCATTTTCAAAAATCACTTTTAAAAAGAATTATAAAAATGCACAAGAAAATCGTTTTCAAATGTTATAAGCAGCTATATCATGGAGTTTGAATCCACTTGCTCTGAGATCCTGAAAGCCCAGGATCATAAGCTGCGCAAAACACAGACAGTGCATATATTTATTTAATTAAATCGCAGCCTCTGTGATTTAATAATGGCACTAAGCCAGTGCGAATTTATTACGATCAATCGCGAAACCCTATTCTATTCCTCTTCCTTTTAGAATTCCCATTCAGCTATCCATCTTTGTTTTCCCTAACCCATCTTTTTTATTGACCCTGTCCGTTTCTTTTCCGTTTCGAGCATCTCATCCCCTCTCCATCCCTCCCCCAGTCCTCTTCTTGTCTTCTTCCCTCATCCTTTGCCCATGTGACCACGCCTGCTCTGAGAGCGGCTGCAGCCTCGCTGCCAGAGGATTCTACCGGAATATGAATGAGAAACCAGCTTTCCCAGGGAGAACCGGGGCAGCAGAATAGGAGGACAGTGCAGATACAAACACGCTCACAGATATTGATGCGTTGCATTGACTGTTTCCATGACAAATACTGGGGCTGAAATCAGGAATAGTTCTTATTTTAAACAGAGATGCTTCAGCACCCCAAGGGCTTTAATGTCGGTGTGCATTCTCTTTCCATGATAGTTTAATATTGACCATCTGATCAATAATAAAGATTGCATTCGTACACCGAGTCCTATCTGAAATTGATATACGCACGGAAAGTGACCTCAGATATCTATTAAAAACATTTAAAGCCCAAACATTATGATGAACAAGTGTATTGATTTCTGAAGAGACAAATAAACCATGCTCAGTTGAGCCACATAGAGTTAAAATACCACTGACATTGTTTAAAACAGAAATCTCTGCTGACATATTTCCACCCATTGAGGGATGGTGCCCAGCTTTGAGTCTGACAGGCTGACGAGGCCCTAACCCTAATCTTACTGAGCCTGAAAGACCGATCAGCCTGTCAGGCACAAAGCGGGCCATCTTTCAGATATCTGCCATATTTCCTATTAAAATAGCTGGTGCGAGACATCAAAGGGTTGGATACAGTTTTAAAATAGCCTTTATCCTATAATTTACATCACAGCCTGGCATACAAGTCATACAAAAATACTTTGTTTGCAAAAAAAAAAATGATAAAACAGACAGCCCAAGTTCATGAAATCTTTGAAAACTTTGCAGTATTGTTGAGGAAGCAGACTGTCTCCTAGGCTGGTCATGCTGGATTTAACTGATTTAACTATCCCAACCTGACCAGCTAAGACCAGCCTGGCCAGCTAGGAAGTGGCCAAAACCCCTCTAAACAACACAGTCTCACTCCAACCATTTGGTCAAAACACTTTAGCATCGCTTTTTGAGGCTCAATGTACCCCTTTTCAGTCACTTTTTGACATGAGGAGTCCTCCATTGTTTTCTGTTGTTTGGCTTAATGTAATGGCTTGCATGCATAAATAAATGTATTCTTTTATTTTTTTGTTTTATTGGAGCACCAAACCCCATCCCTACCTCAAACCTACCCACCTCTGAACAATATAAACACTCACACAGGCAAATGCAGTTACTGTACAGGTATTTATTGCACAAACGAATCATTAACAAGCAGTATAAATACATTACAAACAAGTCACGTCACATTCCAAGTCTTCTGAAGCCATACAGAAGTCTTTATGTGGAGAAGAGAGTAAAACACAAGGTTTTAATCACTAAAATGTTTTGTTCACGCGCTGTCATCTCATTCAGAAATCATACTCCTGTCCCATAGCATGATGTAATCAGTCGCGAGATACACAAGAATCGATCAAGAGACACACAAGAGCCGATGACATTTCACAACCAACGTTGACGTAAGGATTATTAAAGCGGCATGTTTTGTGTAAATAACATAATTTTAAATAAAACAGTTTTGACTGTTTACATAGAAAAATCACACCCCTACATATATATGCAATAATGCCAATGTTTTTACCCAATATATCTTTTAATTATGACGATAATATAAAAAAAACTAAATATTGCACCGGCATATTGACACTAAGGATTTCATATTTAAAACAATGGAGCATGCTTCACGTTGAAATGCGACGCAAAAGTGTTTTGACCAAACATGAAAATGTGACGAGTTGGAGTGTGACTGTGTTGCTCTAAAACCAGGCTGATGACCAGCTTAAACCAGCAAAGATCAGATTGGTTGACCAGCTAAAACCAATACAGTCTCACGACCAATTAGTACGTATTTGTACGAAGTGGCAATTTCGTGCTAATATGCACAAAATCGTACAACCTCACTTGTACGATATTGTACGATTTGTCTAAACCCCAGTGACTGGTATGTTTAGGGACCTTGTTGGGTGTAAGTCATTCGTACAAATTCATACAAATTGGCAACTTGTAAAATACATACGATCATACGAAACGTATGAATTTCTACGAGCGAGGTCTTAAAAATGTTTACGAGTTAGCCAACTCGTAAAATATGTTCGAATTGCTAAGGCTTGTTGTAGCAGTTTTTTCCACCAGGGTCACTAACAAAACCAGTTTACATATTCCTGTTTAGGCCTAACGTTACCTCAAAATCGTATGGCAGAAAAAGGTGAAGATCCATCAATTCAAAAAGCTGGTTGCAGTTACATGAAGTGTACTCTACATTATAATATGAAGTGAATTCAGTATAGTTAGTACGGTATTTTACAGGGAATATGGTTAAATAATGAATACCTGCGTTGCGTTTTGGCAGTTATAAATGCATGGTTTCCTCACGGGCCACCACTGCGTACTTTTACAGCAGCATAATGGGCAGTCGCATACGGTTTCTGGTTGCTGTACGCTTGGTTCATCACTGGTCTTTAGTGTAGACTGTAGTAAACCATGTATTAAAACAGTAACTAACTTCAACCGTCAAAACATTTCAAATAGGTCAGGTTTTCATTGAATTTTTCAGCTTGTTTTCTTGTAGTGTTTTACATTACACACACCCCTATCATGGCCTTTACGGTGGCTTCAGACACTTTTATAATTAGACAAATAGATTTTTTTCCCCCTTACTGTAAAACTAATCCTCACATAAAGTTAGATATTGTCATTAAGACGTTACTTTATATGCTTAATAAGTTGCTTGGCTGGATCGTCCCCACACATCTGATTCCAGGTCTCTGTTTTTCTTTATTCAGTAGTTTAATGTCATTCCATAATAAATATTCTGTATGGAACATGGACCACCTACACTAACCATCAAACAAAGCATGCTAGATCTGGGTCCAATACAAGTGATGTTTTTGTTACTTAAACATGTCAAAATAAACACCTTCAGTACAGTAAAAGAACTGAATGTGGTACAAATGAAAAAAAATATCATAGCATCGAAGCTTTTTGAATTCCTGTGTGGTCTCGTTTCTCATTCTTGTTCAACACATGCCTTGTGTGTGTTTACTCTTTGTTAATCCAGAATGTCACATCTGTCTCCATGGTCGCGGAAAGCTCATCTCTCCTACGCTGATCCGAGACCAGCCTCTCCAGATGAACCCAAACAAGAACCATTGTGAAGGTAATCTTGAAACCAGTCTGAGATCAGGGTGAGGGAGTGACTTCCACCAATACCATCTCCATAGCAGTGGAAACAGGATCAGCACAAGAAAGACCCTTGTCCTCGCAAAAAAAAAACGAGGCAAAACAAACACTCCCACCCTTTCAAAGAGGCAGTGAGGCACAGATTATGAGGCAGTGCACAAGACAAACCATGTACCACGAACAGACAATAACTCAGAGACCACCCTGAGGACATTTTAAGCCCCCTGATGTTGTGTTTACTCAACCCAAACTCAACTACATGAATTTAGTTTTTCTTCCAAACCCAATGAGCTGCTTCCATTTTGCCTTCTAAAATACAACCAAGGCAGGCCGTTCTGCAAATTGAAAAGTAATATATATATATATATATATATATATACACAGTATATATGCTCAGAAGTTTACATACCCCTTACAGAAGGGGCAAAATGCTAATATAACTGAATTTATATATTCTCCACAAGACAAAATAATACCTGAATTTATAAAAATGACCCTGTTCAAAAGTTTACATACCCTTGAATCTTAATACTGTGTGTCATTTCCTGGATGATCCATGACTGTCTTTCTATTTTGTGATAGTTGTTTATGAGTCCCTCGTTGGTCCTGAGCAGTTCAACTGCCTACTGTTCTTCAGAAAAATCCTCCAGCTCCTGCTCATTTTTTGTTTTTCTAAGATTTTCTGCATATTTGAACCCTTTCCAACACTGACTGTATGGTTTTGAGCTGCATTTTTTTACATGGAGGAAACTTTAGGGATTCATACATAATTATATAAGGTGAAAACATTTATGCAACACAATGCATTAAAAGCTAGGGCCTGCATGTTTCCAACTTTTGTAGCTGTGTATGATTTCTATTATTATATATCTATATAATTCTATATAACCTTAAGTGATTTGTATATAGTTACATTTTTTTCTATCCTTAATGTATTCCAAATTCCAAATCAGTCACTGAAGTTCTGTTTAGAATGTTTCTTTAGGAGGCAGCTGTCTATGTAGACTATGAGGCAGCTCACTAGGATTTGGAACATAGTTAATGACTCATGTGTTTCCCCTTAGTCCTAGCGTGACTGACCTTCACCATCTTGTGACTGAACCATTGTGGTCTTGTGGGTCTTGGTGTCATGACTAAGCTTGATTGTATAAAAAGAGTATGGGCATTAGCATTGGTATTAACAAAGCCCTGGGCATCACAGAGGAGCAGCTGGCCATGAACTCTCCAGTGAGGCTTTGCCGGGCTCTGGAGCTCATTGCAAATGGACTGATCTGGAATGAAGGGTCTGTTGAACATCTGCTAATTTTCCAGCAATGCTGCTGTTGATCTGAGGCCGTGGAGGTGAGGGACGTTGGGGGTCGGTTGGTTCATCAAGATTGTGGTAAAAGCTGGAGATTCCAGATGATGTCCATAGTTGAGGCAGATGTAATGTGTGGCATGCTTTAAAAGTGAAAAAATGTAGGCCCAAACATCTATGACTGTTTTTGCTATGTGGAACATCATATATAATAATAAAATAAAAAAAATATATATATATTTTTTATTATTTTTATTTATTTATTTTTTTTTGCTGAAGTCAAAGGTAACAAAAATTGTTTGGCCACCAACATTCTACAAAATACTGTTGTATTTTCTGTTCCACAGAAGCATCATACAGATGTGTAATGTTCATTATATATATGATTATATATGTTTCAAGTGATCATTATACATTTTACCTAAATAATATGATGCATTTCTGAGTGAAATGTAATATTCAGTCAATAAACAAGTAAAAATAAAACAAGTAAATAAATAGGAAATAATTAAATATTATACATTTATACATATTAATGAAATAAAATACATTTAAATCGCACACACATATATACATATATACATATATTAAGATGTCAAATTATTTTAAATAAATATATACACTGTCACATGATTTATCGCGATTTATCACATCCAAAATAAAAGAAGAATATATGTGTGTGTAATGTGTATATTTATTATGTATATATAAATACAAATATATACATGCATATATTAAGGACAAATATGTTATGTTTCTATATTAAATCATAAAATAGAAGAATATAACTATAGAAATGTGTATACATGTAAATACTTTCAAGATATATACTGTATGTGTATTTATATATACATCATAAAAATACACAGTACTCACACATATATCATGTAAACAAAAACTTTTCACAATTAATCGTTTCCAGGTACTAATACAAATATTTAAATATTTATAATTATTAAAAATATGGTAAAATGATTTCCTTACTTATATTGTTCCACTATACAATGTTTATATTCTGTCACATTGCAGAAGTTAAATGCATTGCGAATGTTCTAGAATGTCATATTCAAAAATTCTGTTAAATGACAAGTGAAGAAAAAGCACAGTGACCAACTCTGATCTCACTCCCATTCTCCCTTCCCTCTCTCTCTTTCTCTTTCTCCATCCCCACCTTACCAAAGACAAACTCATTTCCATATAAATGGAGTGTAGGCCTGCAGCCCAGGGACCAGGCAGAATTGCAAATATTTCATCTCTTGCCTGGAGAGCCCGCTGCTGTTTCTTAGTCGCCATCAGCCATTGCTTCATTCCCACCTTCTCTCTCTCTCTCTCTCTCTCTCTCTCTCTCTCTCTTATCAAGCTGCTTCGTTTTGGTGCTGTTATGCACACCTGACCACATCACCCAAGCACCTGCGGGGGTCAAAGAGGCCGCTCTGGCTGTGATCACCCATCAGTTGTTGTAGCCAGGTTTGAGTGTAGAGGACGCCAGGAAAGCTTTGGCTAAAGCAGAGGGGTGAGCAGACTCTCTCTCTCTCTCTCTCTCTCTCTTGCTCTGTATCCCTCACCATCCACCCACAATGCCTTTCTGTTTTTATTCTACCCCCTCTACCCAGAGGCACCTGACATCCTGATTTAAATCTTTTTGTTTAAGCAATATCACACTGGCAATCATGCTGTAGCGCTGTATTTCGGTGCAGATGCCGGCCACAGGTAATATTGCTTTTATATGACAGGTCTATAAATAAAGTAGATAAGGAATATTTCGGGTTCAGTGCATTGTTGTTATAAATAAATAAAACAAAACAAAAAAAACTAAAAGTATAACATTTCTTGAAACTTAAGATAAAATAAATGTTAACTGAACTGAACTATTATTTTTTTTAAGTTTAAGGTGATGTATTCCAAAAACTAAAACTGAATTAAAAATTAATAATGTAATCTATGTAAGTTTTTTTCCCCCCGAAAATGAAAAAAACTAATAAAAAAAAAAAAAACGAAAGTACTACAATTAAAATGGAAATTAAAAATAAAAACTAAATTAAAATGTAAAAAAAGCAACTAATAGTATCACAATGATAGTCAATAACAAAAATATTTAAATAATTATTTTAAATTTTAAGTATTATTTGAGTCATAAAGATATTCGAATAATCAATTGTAGTTATTTTAGGATTTAAAACATCTCATTTTTACACCATTAAGTTGTAAAAAAATTTTGACTTGTAAGCAAATGTTTTCACGGACATTAGGTTTACATGCATTTTATAGCATGAATATTAAATATAAGATAAATATAAGATAAAAAATTAACCAAAACAAACTAAAAGTAGTTAGAGTACTTGGATTATTTAAATTAAAACTGAAATAAAATAAAAATGACAAAAGCGCATAACAAATTTACTAATATTTGAAACAAAAACTGAAATAAAAAAAAATTAAAAAAGAAAAGCAATTTGTTTATAAGTTATAAGTAATACTAAAATAATACTTCTTAATAGCGTTCTTAGGGCTTATTGTGCAAACTTTTTGAGTTGCATATTCTTCTAAAGAAAAACATGAAAAACAAATTACATCATTTAAAGTAATGACTCATTATTTGAAGTGTTTTTTTTACTTTTTTTTTTTCAATATCATTCCTGTCCATTTTTATGGTAATCAACATCCCCCAGATGCTGTCAATTGAATTCAACCCAAAATATCTCTCATATACATTTAGCACTCTTAAATGGCTGCTTTGCCAATCAAATTAGAGGACTGGAACTAACTGTTGTATAATTGTTATGGCCATAAACCCTGCTCTTCCAAAGCCATTTTTCCTCTTCTGTTTAGACATTAGTCCAGTGTCAAGCACTAGAATGTAATGGCTACAGATGGCCAGTGTGTAATACAGTTAGTTATAGTTACACCAGTGCCAGCAGTTCAGATTACATGATCTAATTCTCCTCTCCGTGTGTGGCTCTTTGTCACACTCCATGACTTCCGACGCTCAGGCTCTGTCCACATTTAACCACCCAGAGGAGAGCTAGAGTCCGCGGCAGAAAGAGGCGAGATAGCAGGATAGTGGGGAAGAGACACCGTCTAATTGAGGAAGCATTATTTTTCCACCAGGAGAGCGCAATAAAAATTGAATGAGGAAATAAATAATTCAGTTTTAGTTTCCAGCAAGAAAACGGCTTTTCTCTGACTGATAGCAAAGAAATCAATGCTTTTCTTACTCCTCGAGCGCTCAGAGCTAAGGTGCTGGTGCGGGGGCAACTCGTGCGCCGCTCTGACACGACATGTGTGTGAGAACAAGCTAAAGTCTGTTATTAAACAATTTACTGTGTCCCAGTTCCCAATGGTGACTGATGACAAATAAGACACAACTGGAGAAATATGACTAACTGATTAAATATTAACACAGAACTGGAAAACGGTGCTAAAGGGACTATGTATTATGTTGTGTATTTGCATGTTTTTTTTTCTGTTCCAATTTTAAATCTATATACATATATATATATATATAAATTTATTTCACTGCAGCAAAAAACTTTTTTTCCATGTGGTCTTTTCGACTGTTTAAAACATTTTAGTATTTAAAGGGTTACTCCACCCACAAAATGACGCCGGTAAAAGCTTCGGAACACAGTTTAAGATATTTTGGATAAAACCAGGAGGCTTGTTACTGTCCCATTGACTGCCAAGTAAATAATGCTGTCAAGGCCCAGAAAAGTATGGAAGACATTGTCAGAATAGTGCATCTTCCATCAGTGGTTTAACCGTTACATTATGAAACTATACGAGAATACTTTTTGTACGGAAAGAAAACTTCACAACATTACCGTTGACATTACCGTATACCGTATGTCAGTTGGAGTGTTCTGATGATATATTTAATACTTTTTTGGACCTTCAACGGCAGTCAATGTGACAGCCTCCCGGTTTTCATCTGAAATATCTTCAATTGGGTTCTGAGTACGAATGAAGCTTTTATAGGTTTGGAATGACATGGGTGTAAACAATTGATGACAAAATTTTCATTTTAGGCTGGAGTAACCCTTTAAGTAATATTAAATCATCCTTTATAAACACAGACTTTAGACTTTATTTATAGACTTTTCGATACAAAATGCAAACATTTGCATGATTTCTTTATTATTATCAGTAATGATAAAGGTATAATGTTCACACTTGGCATCTTTTTTTATAAGAAAAAGCTGACAAGAGTGCTTTTTTAGAAAAATAAAATACCGATAGTGTCTGTTACAAAAAAGCAGCAAAGAGCGTCTTTTGTTGCTATAGCAACTGCTACAACAGTAGTCTAGTGCGGTGTGCTGTAGAAATGTCAAAAAAAGTGTAAAAAGTTGGCTCTTGAGTTGGCTTTTGAAGTTAACAGGGAAGAAAATTATAATTCACAATGATGTTTGTTCGCTACTCACTTGGACATTGGTCAACTGTCAAAAGGGAACTTGACGTAAGGCTTTTTTTTTGTTTTGTTGAAATTTTTTCAACTTGAGAAGATGCTCTGAGCTGCAGAAAAAGATGCCGTGGTGGCATTTTAAAAAGCGCTGAGGACTTTTTTGAAAACAAGTCGCTGACAGCTTTTAAAAAGACACCAAGTGTGAGCATAGCCTTAGAATAATTCAAAACTAACTTAATTCAGTACTTTAAAAAGATATACATTAAATTTTTAATTATCCTAAATGCAAGAAGACATTTGGATACAAAATGCAAAGATTACCATGTTTATCCTGCATACTATTTCTCGTATTTGGAGGCCTAGCAAGAACACAACTGAATCTTTAAGACTTGATCATGTGAGACTCGAGGCTGAATAGCAGTTCAGTCTTCTAAGCAGACTTGCTTAAGATGAGCTTCTGGTGAAATAGTTATATCCAGTTAAATGAGCTGTGATGGATTTCTTTTAGCTTACAGCCAGTATTCGCATGAGTGTTCCATTATTTATCAGATATCATGCTTATAGAGTCACCCATGCAAGACGATACACCTGATAGACCATCTAAAAATGGAGCTTCAACCTATTTCACGGAAACAGTGATATCAATCTGTGCGCGACACCAACGTCAGAGTAGGAAACATTTCACAGCGAACAGTTTTCAGTCCAGACCAAAAGCATGGTGTGAATCAGTTAAGTGCAACGTAACAAAAAGTAGAATTGAGTTTGCATAATCTCGTCTTTTTACTGTACTATTTTTGTAAAAGTCTGTCGATTTTAATCCACTGTAATACTCCATTTGGACTGTGCTCTTAGAAGTGGTATTTGGTCTGGAATGCTGTCGTTTTTTTTATGACTCATGAGAAAACCACTGGAACGTTATTGCATAATCCCAGTAACAACAATGAATGCCCTAAAAGATCATTCATAATGATATTACTGCCTTTTTTTACCACATCGATGTTCTGTGGTCCAGGGTCTGAGTTGAATTATAGCTTTGGTTTACACCTACAAAGAAACATTAGTTAAAGCCATTTGATCCTACGCTGTTTTGAACGCGTGTTTGTGTAGTCTGTCAACGCAGGGTTCGGTTTTCCATTTGTCGACACACGAAGAATCTGCGATCTTGTTTAATAGCCTGTCTGTGCAACCCAGGGAAAGACAATGCAAGGTTAATGAAGCGCTACTCCATCTCGCTGGCAGACGTAAACGTTAACTTGTGTTTATTTGGAAAATCCTAATTCCCCTAAGAGAGGCGAAGCAGGACAGGCATATGGGAAAAAGAGGGGGAAGGATAGAGAGCGAGCGGAAAAACAAAAGAGAACAAATGGATGATGCTCTAATCCCACTCTGACACCCACTCATCCTGCTGAGCCATCATTCCATCCGCTGAGGGAAAGCTGAGTCTGTTGTCCTTCCTTTGTCAACAATCTTTTTTCTCCATCCCTCGCTCTCCCACTTCCCTTCCTACTCAAAGGCTCAAAGGTCACATTTAGGCAACGCATCGCAATGTTGAGGATCTGCCCTTTACGGAGACCATGAGAAAAAGAAAACCTTCTCAGGTCAAACCTCAGACATTTTGAAAAAAAAGGGATGTGTAAAAATCGGCATGAAGTACCACTTCCCTTAATCCTGCATCCATGGATTTTTTTACTGGTACTTTCGCAAAGCCAGACTTTTGAATATTTGCATGAAACCGCTAATATCCGCTAATTTTGGCCATGAGTCATTCACCTATCTATTTAGGAGACATCTAAACTATGTGTTTTATGTATTTTGGAAATATGTCTGACTTTGTTTCTGGAAGTTCTGTAGGCCTGAGTATCAGTACAGATCTCATGATAAAATTCTCATTTACTGTACAAGCTCTTTAGATTTAGATCTTGATCCAGTTTCACTTTTGATCATATTTTTACATTTATCCACTCTACAAAATGCTGGATTGATTCAGCATAACTTTGGGTCAAATGTGGACCAATCAGCCCAGTCTCATGGCAATTTGTACATATTTTATGAGGTGGATGATTCCTACAAATTTGTACAACCTCAATGTTCAAATTCACACGATTTTTGCTAAAGAGTTGCCAATACGTATGAATTTGTACGAATGACCTAAACCTAACCCTGCCTCTAAACCAACACGTCACTGGGCTTTAGACAAATCGTATAAAAGTGAGGCTGTACAAATTTGTATTAGAATGCCAACTCGTGAAACCGTGTTGGACTAACCCAACTTTTGGGTTAAAACTCTTATGGGTTAGTCCATATTTGTTTGAAAACCAAGTCTGAGATTCACTCATTTGGAATGTAAGAACACATGGAGAAAAAATTCATGTATCAACACAAGTTACATTTTTTTAATGGACACAACATACAATTTTACAAAAGTTGCATTGTTTAATTGCATTAAATAGAACCATTGCTCATATTCAACAATTACTAACTCACATGATGCATCTGGAGGAATCCTGCCCATCCAAGTGGATTGGTTTTGGCTTAGGATCAGTGTCCAGCTACTATTTGTAACAATGGCTCAGGGGAATTGGTTTATTGGAACACTCATAATCATACAGGCTTGAATCACCAGGGGCAGACATGGTTATCAGAGAAATGCAAAACAGTATCGTATAACAGGCGGGAGGTCGTTGTATCAGGCAGGGTTCAATAACAAAGTCCAGGCAAAGGGTCGAGGCAACAGGCAAATGTTCAGTGGTCAGGTCCAGGCGAAGGTCGGGGTAACAAGCAAGGTTCAAAGACGAAATAAACAATCCAAACGGTAACAAGGTCAATCCAGAAAGTAATCCACAAACGCTCAGTAATGACGGCAAGATCAAGACTTCGCACTGAAGCGATCTCCGCGAGTCCCTTAAATACGCAAGATGATGAAGAATACCTGTGACGGAAATCTCTGCAGGTGTTCGGGCAAAACAGGTCCGGGTGGGAACTAATATTCTGGCGATGGTTCCCGCTGATGGTGGTCGGACAGCGCCACAGAAGACCGCCCTGTAACACTATTCACTTTATTTTTCCTGTAAGTGTGGGCATGGACGCTTTAAAATTTAATGGGTGTGATTTCTGGTCTCATTTCAACCCAGCTATTGGTGTCTTACCTTTTTAGTAACCTTTTAGTAACCTTTTTAGTCTTACCTTTAGTATCTTAATTATGAACACACTGGTTTGTAGTGAAAAAAAGTTTTACTGTATGCCGTTATTCTTCTTGTTATTTCCATATCGCGGCTTACTGAACCTGAAGTCTCGCCCATATACTTACTTCCACATTTTAAAATAAGGTGGATAGTCTCTTGTGGATTTGAATGATCTTGGTGAAAGGTGATTGGACCAACACGGTTAGATGTAGAACATATAGGGGGTTGCTGCGAACTCTCACTATTATTCACTCTTGGAGACCTGTAATTAATCTACTAATCTGTGGCTAATTGCCGTTTCAAGGTTGAGAGAATTCGCTGAGCTGCACCTTTTTTGTAAAAAAAAAAAAAAGAGTGTCAACCGCAGCAGAAAGGAAACTGTGCAATCCCGGGTTTCACGGAGAGCTGCGGAAAGTTGTGGCTTCCCAAAAAAACAACACCGGACCTGTCAAAATAATTGGGCTGGGCTAAGTTTGTGAAACTGAGACAACCAATGACGTAAGAAATGTGGAAAAAAAATAAGTTTGTGCGGCTAAATCTTAGGACAAGGAAACCGAAGTACATCGTTGCACATTCAGTCATAATGACATCACATTCCCAGTAAATTTCTGGGAAACTGATCAGCATTGTTTTTTCCCCAAGATTTTCCAAGGTGTAAACGCATTCGGGGTGAACATGTCGCAACCCGCTCGACATGCAAAGAACATGGGAAGCAGGAAACAGAACATCGACTCAATCAGAAAGTATGGCATTGCATTCAAAGCACACTGCTGTTGGTGTGACTCAAAGGAAGAACATGTTCCGCTCAATATCTACCCTATGATGACCAAACCCAAGGAACTGGCCCTCTCATGCCCCTTTGCAGCAAGTCCTGTCATGACCGAGCATCTTTTCCAGTAAAGCTTCACCACAGGGACAGTTTGAATCCAGAACAGTTTGGAAATAGACGTGAACTGCATGGAATTCATTCAGCCAGCTGTTACGTGATGGCAAATTCTCAAAGGGTGGCAAATTATGCTCAAAATATACATTCGCATGCAGAGACATATTCCGTATGATGAACTAGCAGCTTAAATAAAGCGGGACGCCAACACATTTTTTGGCGACACTAAGGAAAAAGCAATTTGCTGCTGAAACAAGTCTTCAGTGAGGACAATACAGAGCCTTTGGGATGTTTGTTTATGCCCCACAGCTCCAAATATGGACACATTTGTGGACAGAAATAGACTTGGGTAGGTGTGGTTGCATGTGTCCTTTAACACCTGTCGACGTAACGCCTCTTTCACAGGCAACAGGACACACTGCGAATGATGATATGCAAGCTTGTTGAGTAGTCTGTCTAAACAATAAACACGTCTTGCAACACATATTAGCTCTGTTACAAAATCAAGCTGCATGCCTAGACAGACATTTAAGGCGCCAGTCTGTTAAGATAACCTCTTTTGGTCAAAGATTCAGGCAGCATCACGTGTCTTTGGGGAACAGTCAATCCCAGTTTGCATAGTGGCATACTTTTTTAAAAAAGATGGCAGACAAAGCAAAAAACATAAAATTAATTAATTAATAATAATTACTAGTACAAAATGAAACACCCACAAAAACATTCAATTAAATTAAAAGTCACTGTTTTACATTTACATTACAATATCTGCGTAAGTGCGGTACTTCCAAATGCATTTATTTATGATAATTTTATCATTTTTTTATTTCATTTACTTCACTACTGTACACTACTGAATTTAGTAAGTGGCAGTACTACGCTGTCATATTATTCTTTTAGCATTTAACAGATTTGTTCAATTTTATATATTAAGTGAAAAAAGCTAAAATCAGCAATAAATTATATATATTTTTTAATATATGAGAGTACAACACTGTGATTAGTATTAAAAATAATAATAAAATGCAATTTATTACATACACTATTAATTGAGAGTACTGTTAATTCAAAAAGCATTTTTGATTTACTTAATATATTAATTTATTTAAACTACTACATTCATGTTACCATTATGTAGCACTAAAATCAGAATTTATTTAATATATTTATTAAGCATACTACACAGAATTTCCAACTAAAAACATTAAGCTCTTTTATATAGTTTATTTTAATGCCCTTGGCTACAAATAGGAATGCATTACATGTAAATCTTGATTAATAATATCAGCTACAAAATAATCATCATTTTTAAATCCATTCTGCAGATTTTCAGCTTAGGAAACACATTTACATTTTCTATCTGGGCCTATAATTGCTTGATCATTGTCTTATTAGCTTAGCAACATGCTAACTTTCAATGTCAGTTGACTCTCTCATCCAGAGTACCTTTTACAAGCCAAAAGGATTTGCTTCTTGCAGGAAGCGTCATTCACAATGCAACAAATCATTTACTTCTCAGTTAAGTAGGCTGTAGACAGCAACACAACTCACAAAGTTTTCAAACAGAGCATATCTAACCACTCAGTCATGAGCTAAACGTTAACGCAAAAGATCTGAGCTGGACGGCTAATTCATATTAATGATAAACTAAGAGTCTGTCATGCAGAGTCTACGTTATATATGAACAGTCAAGTATTTCCTGCTATATGTTCTAATGAAGGTGTTTCGGTGTGGGAGTGCGCCATGACTAAAAGCTTTATCTGGGAAATTCACAATGGTGGACGCCTCCGATCAGGCACCGAATCACTTAAACGCGTCTCGTTTTTGAGTTACCACTCATTAACATATGAACTATCATGAATGAGGCAATAAAATAGTGCGTGTGAGGTATGTTTCTATCAGTCTGCCTGCATCTGCCGCGCGTCGGTTTGTTGTTGTTGTGTCAGACTGAAGTGCTGTGAGTTCTTGGCACAAGAAGACTATAATCACAACCCACACCCATAACCCACACAGTACAGAGTAACACCCACCCACACACACAGCAGTCACATGAACATCCTGTCATCCCCCTGAACAGGACTGGACAGACCGCAAGCATTTACACCCTCTCACACAGTGAAATACTCGCAAACAAAGTGTGCCTGTCCTGAACGAACACGCAATGGACATGGAAAGACACATGGATGAGAGACTTCCAACCCACTCGAATAACTCTCCACCACCTACCCAAAAGTCATCTTCACCTTCGTGTCCAAAACATGCGGTGACAGAATTTTCTATTTTGGCAACCTCTCCCTTTAAGCCTTTGTTTTGATTTCCTCTTTGACTGTTGCAAAACTCCCCTTGCATCTTCCTGTCACGGGACCACAGGAGGAAAGGTGAATGAGTTTAATGCTTTCTTTCCCTCTAAGTTTATCCCTGATCGCGTTCACTCCCCGATGATGACTAATGCTATAGCTCAACAACTTTCACAACCCATGACTCACAAACGCACAGATCTGTTGCCGTCAAGGGCACGCTGGCCCTTTCGCACACTTTCAGTTCTTTCACGTTTGAGGCCTTGCTCACATTTTCCTGATTTTCTTTTTATGATCTGGCTGACTCTGTTTATGACTCGCCGCTCGTTTATGAATCGTACTACCCATAGTTTGGAAAACCGCTGCCTGACTGTGAACTCAACTTAAGATTCTGTTATGATTTTAAAAGTACAGATAATTCGACAAATGGCCAATTTTACAACTCTATACTATTTTGTTTAAGTATATCTGGGTAAGTTATAATACTTATCCAAAATCAAAACTGTTCAAATATCTTGTTACTATTTGTATTCATTTAAATTAAATAAAAATGTATTTTAATTGATGGCAAGGGTAATCCAAATGTAAAAAAATATATATATATATGTGGGATGAGCATTAAATATGTGATATTGCACCACAAAACCAGGGAATTTTATTTTATTATATTGTATTTTTTTTATATTTTTTTTATTTCAGGTTTTTTTCTGAAATGTAGATGTAAACTGAACTAAAGCTTTGCATTGATGTATGGTTTGTTTGCTAAAAAATCTAAATATTAAGTATATTGCCTATAAAGTTAAGATTAAAAATTAAGTTTGAATATATATATTTATTATCTTTACTTAACATGGTCTTTATTTAATGTAATGATTTTTGGCGTAAAAGAAAAATAGATCATTTTAATAAATATACCTGTACTAAAGACTAGTTTTGTGGTCCAGGGTCACTTGTATATCACTTGTATATACAGTACTTACCATAAAATATTACAACCATGCGTACTCTGTAAGCTCAACTCACATATGGTCCTTGAATTTTTTTTGCTCTAATCAGTTGCCTCACAAGGTGGAATCACAGGTGGCCCAGCCTGTTTTTCACAGCTGAAAAAGAAAATGAAAAGACGAAACCAAAAAACTTTTTTGGATTCAACAACAGTAGATGACCTTGTTGTGCAAAAACTGTGATCTCGAGACAAATAGCACAAAATGGATAAGAATAAAGCCCCGTGCTAAGCCCCTGTGTTTGTATGCGCTATCAAATGGAGTACACTTGTTATCAACTGTATATGTACTGTATGTGAAGTTATAGTATTAGCCAAGGTAACTGAGTGGCCTTCAAACTGGCAAAGAATCTCCAATGTCAAAGTTCATGATTCTGACCTTCCTGTAAAAATCTCGCTATTTCAAAAAAATCTCGTCTCGTCTAAACCAGTGCATCTGGAATGCACCAACAGGCGCTTTCTTGCACAAGGTCATGTACTTTTTCAGGATGTTGGCCTGCATTTCCCAAGCTCCTGCATCACAGTCAGAAAAGGGCTTGACCCGGGATCTGTTGAAGGTCTCCTTTAATTGTTTTCAGCAGGGCACCGCAACTGAATAATTAAAGCTCTTGCTCTCCTTGCTTTTGAAGTTTAGGGCCTCTTCCTCAGCCTTTACTTGGATTCTTTTCTTTCTCATATTTCTTTCTTTCTTTCGAGGCTACCTCTTCACTCCTCCACATTCCTCCCCCTTCACTCTCTTTTTCTGCCCACAGGCACTACACCCCCACTTCTGTTTGACAGACTTCCTCCTACTCCTTTGCCCCATGGCCTCATCCCCAGGGCCTCGTGCACCCCCTGCATTCTTCTGTGCTGACGTGCCTTGTTTACACGGACGTCGTACTGGAAGTGCACACTCACCAAGTTCAAGAATGACATTTAAGCATGCAAAAAATTCCTTTTTACTGCTATTTTTCCATTTAAGGTTTCAAACTTGGAAATTAAAGTCAGGCAGTTAAAGATAGAAAGGACACTTTGACTTTTTGAGTGCGCAACACAATAGCAGCCTTTGTTAAAATGACATTTTGGAGCTTGCTTTATTCTTTTTGTTCGTTCACGGTAAGCTGTCTACGTTTGGTTGGTCTTTATAAAGTTCTGAGTGATAAAAGGAGCAGGTTTTACTTTTTAAGACATTTGTGACTAATTATGCTTAAATAGACAAGTTTTGGCAGCTAGTCGGATTGCAGAACGTGCATTAGCAGTGCCCCTATCGAGAAGGTCATCTTTTTCCATCTCATACACGTGCCTCCAAGACAGTCAGCACATTCAAATGTCATTGTCTGCAGACCTGTTGCATAATTCACGCTCTGAAAAAAAAAAAGGGTCGTAGAGTTCTAACTGCTCCTGGCTCTTGGTTGCTTCCCATTGTGCAACGTTTCCCAAACTCCTTTTTCTTTACAACCTGCCTTTGGATTATAATATTCAAGCAAAATCAATTTGGGAACCAAAAACATTAAACTAGAAGGTCATTGGGCCACCTTTAAATATGCAGCCAGAAACCACGCCGTGACCTTCTCAAGTGTGTAACCACACGCTGTACACACGTGAGAGTTTCACACTAGGTTCAGTCGGTTGGTCCGAACAAGCGCCCCACTCTGCCTCACTCCCTCTTCCCCCGCAGACCTCTTTTCATATTAAAAATCCAAACCGTGATATGTCAGCATCACAGTTAAGTTTGATTTACCACCAAAACTTTACACTGCAAACAAGTAAAAATGGCTCCAAAGGCAGTTTATTCATATACAAGTTGATCGTGAGCTTGCCATGGTAAAAACTGTACGTCATCATTTCCACAAGTTTGTGCGAAAATCCCTTTCTTATATCGATTGCAAAGCATAGCAGGGTTCAGCTGAAGCAAACCCTTGGGTGCTTAAAAAACCGACAAAGTCTAGTGTGTAAGTGGCCCATAGCTAAAATGCACCAACAATTACAGCAACTGTAAGCGCCTTGAGTTCAATCAGACGTTTAAACCGTACAGTTTTCTCTCGCCCAACCAGACATACATTCTGATTCCAGCAGCCTCTCCGGGGGCGGTTAAGTACAGACACACACATTCAGTGCCCGAGTTGGAGTGTGAAAACAGAGGGGGGGGGTTTGCGAATGGGGAGTGGGAGGCAGCCACAGTGAGCGTCCGGCTCAAAGGTGACAAGGCTCAGGGCCGCTGAATCGGCTCCGCACAGACGTTGCCCTTTGCGCAGAAACGCCCATGCACCACCATCCCGCCTACACCCTGCGCTCTCCGCTCTAAACGGAGCGCTGCTCCCTCTCTCTCCCCTCGTTAACCGGCGTCGCCTGTTTTTTGAAAGCCAGCGTCTGGCTGAGGCGTCCGGCCTCCACCAAAGAGACGCGTACAGTCCTTAAAGGCACTTTCAGTTTGAGTAGGCATGAAGTGAGTGGGAAAAATAGGCTCTCTCGAAACATGGATTTATGTGCTTGATGTTAATCAAGGGCTCAGCGTGTGTTTTGCCAGCTTAGCTTTGACTCATCGTTATGTCGTATTAAAGCAGCCGTAAAAATCCAACTTGGCAGAGGGAAGGAGGACGATAAGGATACAGAAGACAGTGAACTTACACTCACTCTGATATTAGTGCACTTAACCAAATGAATGAACATTAGCGTAGTTACTGCGCAAAGTTCATTTAGGATTTTTCTCATTTTAACACATTTTTTATTACAAATTACCTTATTAGCATGGCTGTTAATGTGTCCTGATTTTGCTTACTTGATTGGTGACCAAGAAATAGTGCGGAATCATACATTTCGTTTATTTCCAAGAGTGGGGACGTAAAATATAACTACAACTGCGAAACAAGAATTTGGATGCGCTACATTACCGTAAAATGCAAAAGGTTATTTGTTAAAGATTCGGATGTGAAAGTTTCTTTTGATATCCTGTGCTAAAGATGCCAAAATTTTAAGGGTTTTGTTGATATCTTGTGCGAAGAATGTTAAAATGCTAAAGATTCTTTTCATTTTATGTCTTAAAGATGCTAAAACGCTTATGGTTTTTTTAGATGTCTTGTGGTAAATGCTAAAACGCTAAAGATTTTTTGGGTGTATTTTGTCGAAGATGCTAAAGGTTCTTGTGGCGTTTTATGCTAAAGAGACTAATTATGCTACCCGATCTCATGAATATGCATATGAACAGAATGTTAAATAAAACGAAAACTTGTGGTATAGATACGAATAAAATAGATTTTGGCGTGTATATGCTAAGTGATGGGCAGAATAAGGTTTGAGGGGTAGATGCGTATCATACGTATACGTGAAAACTGCGTATCATATGCACGCCAACAAGTTTTGTATCGTGCACACAACAATGGCGTATTATATGCACGCCAAACATGTGCATGTCATAAATACAGTAAAGTCCATTTTCATGTATCAATACCACAAGTTTTTATTTGGCGCACTAATTGTATACATTTTCATGAGACATGGCTGTAATAACGCAAAAAGTATTAAAATGTGAAAATTTCTTTTGATGTCTTGTGCAAAATACTAAAATGCTAATGGCTTTTTGTGCTTTTGTTGATATCTTGTGTTAATAATGTGAAAATGCTAAAGATCCTTTTCATTTTATGTCTTAAAGATGCTAAAATGCTTACGGTTCTTTTGATGTCTTGTGCAAAATGCTAAATGTTTTTTGTGTGTTAAATTGTTCAAGATACTTAAATGTTAAACGTTCTTTTAATGTTTTATGGTAAGGATGTTACAGTTCGAAAGGTTTATTTTCTGTTTCATGTTCTTTAGATGCCTTTTGTTAAAATGTTAAATTGCTAAAGATTCTTTAGATGTCTTATGCTAAAGATGTTCTTTACGCTTTCTCAGTAAGAGGTGTTCAAACTGATTTGCATCAAACTATTTCAATGACAGTTAGTGATAAGTATCTACGTAAGTGACAGAGACCATAAGTGGTGCAACAAAGTTCAATAAAGTTCAAGAAGTACAACTAGCTATAGGAGTTAAAGGTTCTTCTAATTATTTATGTGTGTGTGTGTGTGTGTGTGTGTTCCACAGGGACACAATAACAGTGTGTTTATAACCGTAAGGGTTTGGAATGACAAGAGGGTGAGTAAATAATGACTGAATCTTTTGGTTGAATACTCATTGCTGACTTATAGGGCTAAATTATATGTTGACTGACTCACAGGCAGGAATTTGGAGTCAAACTTTTGGTGGGCTACCCTGCCCACCGCATGGATTACTGGCAGTATGGAACGTCCTAGAGCGGTCTGTTCTTCACTTGAAATAGTAATGCCTGCATGTTCCACCTCTGTTTTGTAGGATACCTCAGAGAGGAGAGGCCTTGCTCCAGGCCACCTGTGCCTAAAGAGGGGTCATTATGTCCTCTGTCAACACCACCTGCCCCGGCTTGTGTGGACTGGGTTCAAATGACTCCCACACAGAGCCGAACCCTTATACCTCATGCCCAACTGTGTGTAGGTTAGTTAAGTGTGTGTGTGCGTTTGTTCAAGGTTCTATGCATCCCGTTTGGAAATCAGCAGCCTTGCATACCAAATATAGCTATTCCTTAGTATTTCTTGACGGAAAATAATTTACACCCGGCGCCGGCAAAACTCAAATTATGACAGACATTACCAGAGTTCCTTGAGCTTTAAGGTTGTACTGCATGTCAATGAGAACTGAATTTCAATCATTGCAATAACAAGACAAAAATAGCTGTCGGTGAAGGAAATCTTAATATCTTACGCTATTTTTAAAGGTAAACTCGGACATTTTTGAATGAGTAAGGATGCATAATGCTTAAATTTCACTACAAAATGACTCTTTTTCTGCCGCCTGCGTTCCTAAGGTGTTTTTCCCATTCATTTTTCCCCTAGACGTTTAAATAATAGTTCATTAAAGAGTTTTAAGCCTTGAACCAAACCAGCCAGTCCTGAGATAAATTGCTGCATTACTTTTAGTAATGAAACTTTAGTTTTAAGCAATAAGAAAAGAAGTAGGGCAAAGGACAAAATTGTGTAGGGAGTGATTAAATAAACATTCGCAAGTTTAGAAATTTTGTAATTTTTGGAAGCTTTGATTGACAGTGTGGGCAGACAGCTTTGATTAAATCCATGAACAATCTGGGGTTAGAAAAGGGCTACTTGGTTTGGAAAAACCCTGCCTTAAGGCGTTATCACAGTAGATATTTTTGTTAGTTTAACTTATTACAACCATAAAAGCACTTAAAACTTTTAAGTGCTTTTATGGTTGTAATAAGTTGGATCAAGGTGAAACGTTCATTTGAGGCGTAACACAATGCTTGGTTTTGAGATGATTCACGACTCACTAGACATCAAAGGAATGTTCTGAATGCATACATCGCTCGGCCTTCGTGAACATATATTGTTCTTGATGAGCTAGCTCTTTTTCCAGATAGCGAGTGCACTGATGCCATTTTCCATCTGCAGACAAAAGCCCATGTGTGTGCGCTGTGAAGGCATGCAGCATGACCTGAGGGTCCGTTTCGGCGCATGATAAAACAAGCTCGAGTGCTGCATGAGGCACAGAATGGGGATCTAGCGTTTGTTCCATGACTTCAAACTCCCGTTTCCCCTCTTCTGCATTTTTTCCTCCTCTTTGGTCCCGTCTTTATTTTTCTTGTATCGTCATTTTCTTCCAGCCTTTTTGCATGGTATTCCTGGTCCCCCCTCTCCCAGCATTCCTTTGTAAGTGGGTGGAAGGTTGAATGGGCATGTGAGTCCAAAGGGGGCAGATGAAGGAGTCACTAGTATACGGTGAAGGGGTTGAGGGGGAGGGCAGCTGTTAGGTCTTTCCTGGAATGAGTGGTACCGTGCGAGGTATCTGAGGTTCTTTGAAGGCCCTACCATGGGAAAAATGTGCCCTAGACAGCTGTCCTCTGCCAGATCAACTACTCAAGAAGCCGTCGTCCTTTTCTCAGGCCCTAGAGGTGAGCTGATCAATGGGAGACCCCTACTGGTGTGTTTTTGCCACTGCAGTGTCCTTAGAGAGTTTTAGTGGTCCAATACACAGTACAGCATATGTTGATAATTACATGTGACCTTTCGTCGCTGGGGTATATTTGTAGTAATAGCCAAAAATACATTGCATGGATCAAAATCATTAGGACATTAAGTAAAGTTCATGTTCCATGAAGATAGTCCATTTCCTTCTGCAAATATGTCAAAGCTTAACATTTGATTAGTAATATGCATGACGATTTTCTCATTATTTAATTTTTTTACACCCTCGGATTCCATTTTTGAAATAGTTGTACCTCAGCCAAACATTATCCTATCCTAACAAACCAATGGAAATCAACTTTTAGATGAGGTATAAAACTCACGTATGACTGGTTTTGTGGTCCAGGGTCGCATATATTATCAAGACTGTAACACTACAGTGGGGCAGACCAAACTAATTAAATTACTCTATATAATTACATATTTTTAATTAGATAATTTTTAATACATATTATTATTAAATTGATTAGGCTAATAATGAGAAAATGTCTAAATAAAGGGAAGTGTTCTTTGCATCTGAACCCATAATGAATGCACTTTGGGGTCATATTTTATATAATTGACATTATATTTATGGTTTACTGTTTATTTGGCTTCTGGCTTCATTTTGATATCGATTCGACGTTATACATAGCAAGCATCTTATCTCATTTAAATGTTGAATAACAAAAATGTATCTAATATTTTCCCCGAACTGTGACCCATTTTTGGGTCGTGGCCCACCGGTTGAGAAATGCTTACTGAGTGATTTCCTCAAAAGAGTTATACAAGGTACGCATAGCACAGGAAGTCGGTTCATTCGACAAATCTTGGCACAATCAAAATGCTTGAGAAGCACCACATCAGGTCAAAGATGCGGCATTGTTACGTTGCGCAAATGAAATTCGCGGCAGACGTTTGGCACGGGCTCAGGGTGCTGACTCAAGTGCATTATCTTATTGTGCAGAGAACAATGGCAGTGAATCAGAAATGATTTCGGGATTGTTAGGCAATACAGGAGGGTTTGCAAACAAGGCAGTGTTGTTGTGCCAAGGTGTCAGCGTACGAGTCACCCTGCATTTCCCGTCAAACCTCCTTTTTGATTTACGGCCACTTTGCACCTCTCCGTCTATTTACTTCATCACATGTTTGTTTGGTTTCATTTCCTCTCCCCCAATCAAACAGGTTTTTTTAGAGGCCGAGCTGGTCTGTGGGCTGCTGGTGAGGGGGCGGGACAGGAAGAGGTGGGCGACCAGAGAATTGCATTTCCTTGTGCGTCTCCACTCCCTGCCCTCAGGTTATCGATTCAGCTCCTACTAAAACAGCACACACCCACGTGGGCTGGCGCAATACACACACATTTGTTTGGCCGCGGACTCACACATGAACAAGAAATACACATGTACGTAATGCACTTGATCCTCCGAGCTCTACAAATAAAAAGCTTTTTGCGTTTTTGGCTTGTTTGCGGTTGTTCATTTTACACCATTTTCTCTCCCTCAGCTCACACATTAGAGCCCACACAGATATGATACATGCACACACACATACACGCGTACACACACACACACACACACACACACATCTACATGCCTCTTCACTCAGACAGCTCATCCAAAGGGACAGTGCAACATTATGAGTCACACAGCCTGATTATCTAAATCAGAGAAAAGGTGTTGGATCAAATCAGGACAGGGGCTATTTATAATTCCAGGCCCATTTATATTTCTCTCAAAATGTCTTGCATGCGTTTAATCATTGTTAAAGAACCAAAGCACGTTGGTGTCTTTGTTCATGCCGTTTGTCAGACATGGTCAGCGAGTCAGGATTGGTATATGGTAAACATTGCGTAACTGTTTGAAGTGACAAAGAGATAATTGCATATTTGTGTGTTCGCCTGAATGACAATGCAAGTGGGTGAATCTCACGAAAACATTAAACCAGGTCATGGTGACATTTCATTGGAAAATTAGGATGAAAAAAATGTTTTTTTCCATTGTGCCAATTCACGACAATTAAGCACATTTAGCCTTATTATTCTCATTACAGTAATAAGTTTATGGTTTATGATATATTTTTTCCTTACTGTATTACAGTACAGTTGCTTTACTGCAGATTTGATTATTTATATACAAATATTTGATGTGTATTACGTGTGACGAAGATTTTAAAAAGCTTTACAGTTTTAAGTAGTGTTACTTTATATGCATTATGGTAATGAGCATTAGATTGTGTGTGTGTGTGTTACAGCAAAACAATAAAAATACATTAATATTTTAGGAAAACAAGTTAGGAAATGCATTTTATTTCTATTGTGGAAATGTGAACAAAATAGTTTTGGCATTATGGTAATGATTATGTGTTTTACAAATACCTGCATGAACTATGAATGACTCTTATGTTTATTACGGTAGTGAGAATTAAATATTTTAATTTGCTTTTAAAAACATATTAATTAAAAATAATGCTATTGATTTACTATTTAAGTTTATTATTATTTGCTTTTTTTAATTGTTAATTATTATTATTATTATTATTATTATTATTTGGATTTCAATTATGAGAAAACTTTTTTGGTTGCATGACTGTGATGAGAATGAGCAAACAGCAAAAGAACAATTTCTCTTTTTCTTTCTTTTCATTTTGGGTTGAAATTTGACCCGGACCTGTTCTGGACAGGTTTCAGCATAGGTGAGAAATATGAATCTTGAAAATACCTCTCTGCCAGGATTTTACTGTTCCCCACCCCCCAACCCCCCTTCTCCACCCTCAGGTAAATTATCAACCATCTCCTGACATCAAAGCAGCTTTCATCATATTATCATCCTCTGAGGCGCACACATCTTGAAAGCCTTTCGGTAAATACTTGATTAATATTGCGTCCATCAACGTGATGATCAGCAACTCTCTGAGCGCTGAGAGAGAGGAGGGCAGACAAGAAAACAGGAATGTTTCATTGGCATCAGCTAGTGTATAATTGGCTTGTAAAAGTCTAATTAGTCTTACAACCTGCAGGAAAGCAATGAACACAAACAAAATTATATTATGCAACGCTCTAGCTGATGGGCAAAGTTGGTTTCCATCAGCGTCTGTCAGTCATGTACATATGTTTCTATTCGCTCAAAGCAAATTGTGTTCGACATGGGGATCCTCTATTGTTTATCTTCTCTATTCTTTCATATTTGTTTAGTGTATATATATATTAGCGATGTTTATTTGCTAGCTTGTGAGTAGTATACTTACTGTAAGTGGGTTAGTTTTAAATAATGACTACTTGGGAAGTTTGTAGTTGCAGTCGGGTCACAGGGATCATTATAAACATTCCCTCATGTAGGATGACGCGCCATGTCTGTTGGTTGCCAAGGCAGCAGCGCTTTCTGTCAACCGCGCGCTCACCTTGTAATGAATGGAGATCCGCGGGATTCGCGTAACACACTTCAGAGAGGGAGGGAGGAGGGTGGAGTGGAAGTGCGTCAAACACCGAGTGCCGGTACACGCCCACGGCAACGAGCGTTGTTTGTGAACGGCCCAGGATACAGAAAAAAACACCAACTGCCGGTTTCCCAGGTCTCACCTCAGCGACAGCGCACCACAGTTAGCCAACACCCTTCCACGCTCATATCCTAAGGTTTTAATCATTATCTCATTATTTCTTTTTCTTTTCGGATTGCCTATATTCAGAAAGACATGTTATTGTTTAGTTTAACGTATTTTAAGTTCCTCGCTTGGAATTAGACCAAGTGATAACGATATTAGGACACACACCAACGGACAGCATGTTCTGTTTATTAAAAGCCTATTGCTTGGCGCGTTAATGCTCGTGTCTGATTGGCTGTTGATGTTGTAATGTAAGGGAAAAATACTTCTGAAAGCGATTTCAGTATGTTATCCTAATAAATGTGATATGGACTTTACTACTCTAGTGAAAAAAAAATACAAAAATGAATTTGAAATACATCTACATATTATTAAAAATACCCTTCAGTACTTTTGGTGTACTAAACTGGTATACTTAAAAGTTTGCTTAATTGGAATGACAATTTTTTTACTAAATGCACTTTAATTGTGCATAAAAAAATGGAAGACGACAAAACTAATGAATTATATATGTGTGTGTGTGTGTGATATATATGTTTAATATATATTAAAAATACCTTTGTACGTGTGAATATGGCCTAAGGCCCTGTGTTTTAATATTAAAATGGCATTTTAAAATGAAAATGATCATTTTCACTGCATTTCAGAAACAATCTCCATCTACACTACACAACCTACTGTAAAACTCATGTCACATGACCCTTCATGCAGGTACAACCCTATTATTTAGATGGCTGATGCATCCGTGTGCTTGAAGCAGTCGAATCGTAAATCTACCGATACACATCTGGGTACAACAACGAGCATAATGTTATTGTTTACACTGTCGTCAAGGATACGCAAAGCTAATGTGGACAGCCACCATGGTTTTTAAACTAAAACGGAGTCTGCAGTGCTTTCAAAAGTCTCTGTTTTCGAGGGTCGAAAATGTCGGAGTAGTGTAAACAAGAGGCGTAACCGAAGCAAAAGCTATTCATTCTAAAACAAAAATGCACTACTATGGTAAATGACGTCACATCTAGATCGCAATAACATGGCGGGTGGCTTACGTCTTGCAGCCTATAGAAACTAATGAGGCTAATGTACATATATATGCTATGGCAGCCACACTATCGTTTTCAAACTAAAACGGGGTCTGCAGTGCTTTCAAAAGTCTCTGTTTTCGAGGGTAGAAAATGCCGGAGTAGTGTAAACAAGAGGCGTAACCGAAGCAAAAGCTATTCACATCTAGATCGCAATAACATGGCGGGCGGCTTACGTCTTGCAGCCTATAGAAACAGAGGCTAATGAGGCTAAAGTACATATATATGCTATGGCAGCCACACTATCGTTTTCAAACTTAAATAAGGTATGCAACGTTTTCAAAAGTCTCAGTTTTCGAGTGTTGGAAATGCTGGAGTGGTGTGAACGACAGGCGTAACCGAAGCAAAAGTTTCACGCTTTAAAACGAAAATGCACTAGTGTAAAAGGGGCCTTAGGCAGGTATGGCCAGTTGCTATGACAACAGGCCAGCACGTACTCTTCCTCAGTGGTTCTAGAGGGTCTCTCGTAGCCGGTTAGGGGGGAATGGGTAGACATGATGTTCAGCTGGAGAGGGACAAAACAGCCTGTGCTTGTGCAGAACAGCTTGTCCTCTCCATGGATGGCAGGGTATTTTGAGCTTGGCTGCGAGGCTGACACACAACTGCTGCGTTACACCTGGACAAGAGCGTAAGCGGTGGACAAATATGCCCTATCATGACATTGTCCATCAAGGACACTTTGCTGAGGTGAATATGATTGCTTATAGCTTCAACCCAACGGCTTATTACAGAGACAGTGGTTACATCATGATTAAGTAATCGTGTGAAACGAGGTCACTTCTTTAAAGTAATACAGTACATCAGCTTTTTAGTTTATGGGGTTTGACACATATGTAGAAAGAGTGAGGTAGAGAGACAAACTAACTTATAAATCAAACAAATAAAAATAATCATTTGTATTAAATGCATTATATACACACAAACATACACAGAGTGACAAATGTATAAATAAAATAAATAAAAACATTTATGTTAAATGCCTAACATTAAATTATATTTTTTATAAATATATATTGACATACATTAATGTAATATTTATTTGTGATGTATATATTAGTGCTGTCAAAAGATTCATCGTGATTAATCACATCCAAAATAAAAGTTTTTGCTTACATTATGTGTCTGTGCTGTGTATATTTAATACATGCATATATATTTAAGAAAAATAAGCTATGTTATTAATACATATATATTACATACATTAAATTAAAATTATTTAGTTTATATATAAAAATATATTATTACACATTCACAATAATGTGTGTGTGTGTATGCTATGTATATTTAGCTAATACATGCA
>JAUCNO010000460.1:8318693-8334642 GCA_032353835.1 Enteromius viviparus
ATGGTCCCACACACTACTTTTCTTTGCACGCTTCATCCTGTCGTCTGCCCTGGCTCTAACCTCGAGTGTTTTAGCCTTTTGTCTTTACTTTTCGCAAACCTTGTGAGCGCGCCCAGTTACAAATGTGTATGAATGTTAAACAGGCGAGTTATGAAAAATTGAGTGTGAGGGATAATTTGTTCACGTAACACAAAAAGATATGAAATGAGATGGCTAACTGTAGTAGCGTATAGTCTACTGTCTATAATAGCCTAATTTAGATATTACTTTTTTTTTTTAACCGACAACTTTGACCGGTTAACGTTGATACGGTCAACCACCGGTCAAACGGTCATCAGTTAACATCCCTAATATATATATATATATATATATATATATATACATACGGAGAGAGAGGGAAAAAAAAAATGCGATTAATCACAAGTAATTATTTGACAGTATTTATATATGTATGTGAATGCTGTCAAACAATTAATCGTGATTAATCACATACAAAATAAAAGTTTACTGTGTGTATTCATTATGTATATTAAAATATATTTACATGTGTGTGTGTGTGTGTGTGTGTGTAAATATATTCTTTCTCATTGTCTAACCCTTAACTTTTTGCTTTAAAAACATAATTTTCATTACACTGTTAAATGTAGTCTTCAACAAATTTCAAAATGAATATCTATTTTCAAAATGATGTCTGAATTCACTTTGTATTATGTAAAACGATTGGTTTTAGTTTTTATGCATTTTATTTTTATTTAATTGATACAAAATAATGCAGCCATTGGTAATTGGTTATCAGCTACAGCATGAATATTGGCCAGAATTTCAAAAATGGTCCAGAATTTTTGTGAACATGTATTAAGTATGTTTATACAAGATGTACACCCTACATTTGCTTTCCTGCAGTGCTATGTGGAGCTCCACCCACCGTGGACAACGCGTTCCTGATTGGTCGGAAGCATTCTCATTATGACATACACTCTGTGGTGCGTTACCAGTGCGGTGACGGTTTCCTCCAGCGTCACGTTCCCACCATCAAGTGTCGCGCCAACGGCAAATGGGACCGGCCCAAGATCATCTGTACGAAGTGTGAGTATCCCAACTGTATTCATTAAATGTCAATCTCAAGAACCAATGGCCAGTATCATTCTCTTTTTTTTTTCTTGTATCCTCAGCAAGGAGATCTCACCGCTACAGACGCCACCACCACAAGTCCCACCACGAGCGCAGAAAGCACAAGAGGCACGGTTCAGGAGGTCATCGAGGTCAACAGGAGGGTCACGGCCATTTCTAACCAAATAATCCCCTGCTTTCCGCCAGCCTTTCACCTAAACCTCCTTATCTTTGATATCCGACGGCCTTTCACCTTTCCCCCTTCTCGTCTGGCTCAGTCTACCCCCGTTATGATCAGAGGGGCACTGCTGGACCTCACAAGGACTATAACAGTTTCACTTTTCCATCTCTTTATCCGTTAATGTTACATCTCATTTTAGTGGATCCAACATGAGGAAAGTTCTTTTCGTACCTTCGATGTAGAAAACACTCTAGGTAACTGTTTATGTATTTTTACATAAGCATTAATTGAGCGGGTGGGTTGGTACAACATGTAAATATTGTATTTCATTTCAAAACACGGAATCAAATCGAAACAGCCAGGAAATGTTTGGGATTTGTTGGCTTATGCGGTATTTCTTGACCGTTTCGACGTTGGTTTGCTCTTTGTAAGACGTTAACCTAATTTATACCGTATTTCTGAGTATTGGTGTGTTTTGAGTCGAGAGGAGTGGTGCTCATCTGGATTTTACATGAAAATTAAATCACGCTCATGTCGTTTCAAACCTCTATGATTGTATTTTTAAAAAAGGATACAAGTGACTGGAAGCAGGAGCTGTCAAATGTAAAAAAAAGTAGTAGCGCACTATTTGACGTCTTCTGAAGCCGTACAAAAGATTTATGCGTAAAACCGATCAAAGCTTTCATAGAAATGTGACGTTTCAGTGATGTCAGTTTTTAATGATTAACGAGATTTCAGATTTAAGTCGGTGCAGTTTTCTGCTAATAATTATAAAAAATTCGCATTTTTCTCTCACAAATTTTTTAGATACCTTCAGCAGTGGTGTATTTTGAGTTCAGTGTAGAACGTGCACGGTTCACACAAATTTAAACCGTACGCATGTTGTTCCAAACCATATGATTTTATTTCTTATGTCGAGTGACTAGCTATAAATGAGCCGTATCAGCTACAAGAGCAATATTGCGTTTATACAAGAATTCGACGGCACAAGTGTATAAATACATAAGAAACAACAGCGTAGTGTTGTTATATGTGCAGAACTACTTCCTTCCTCCACGGATTCAAATCAAAGTTTGACCGTTAAACAGCTGAGCCCAAACCTCTTTTACTAATTAAAAAACGTCACTTAAGAACGATTTTAGATCTAAACAAGCACATTATTGCCTAAAAAACTCTTAAAACTACATTCCATGACATTATTTATAAATTATAGCGGATCTGAGCCTTTGCCATGACATTCGCTTTGAGTTCCCATATTGCTTGAATATCGAATAAGATGAATAAGATCTTTGTTTGTTTTTTGTCGTTGCGAATAATCATTTAATTCTTGCATTTCCCTCAAACTTATCAAAAATCTTCAGAAGATGCATATAGCACACTTATAGTCATGCAAACCACTTTTATGAAACTTTTACGGTGCTCCGCTGGAAAAGAGAATGCTAAGCATTTACTTTTGTGCTCCACCGATATAAGAACACAATACAGGTTTGAAATGACACATGGTTTAATAACCCAATTGTTGGAGTCAAACTATTCCTTTAGGTCTTTAAACAGCTAGTTGTTACGAAGATAAATTTCAAGCTTCAAGTAAAGGTTCACTGTCTTTCACAGGTACTGACTTTGAATGACTTGACAATATTAGATGAAACGTACCTTTGTAAAATCCCCTCTACTTGTCGTCCCTCCATCCGTTATTGATGGCCTGTGTCATGATCTCCCACTTTCTCACCCAAAGAGGAGAAATTGTTCTGTCAGAGGCTGTCTGCGAGAAAAAGAGTGAGAATTAGAGGGACGGAAAGAGAGACTTGCTGGTCTTAATTGCGCTCGACAACATATATGCCACATCAAACTGAGCCAGTGACAAGGTACTTTTAACAGCCTTGGGGGTCACAGCTATGCCCTTAATTAACTTCTCGAAGTAGCACACTTAAGGAAGGAAGGAATAAAACAGGGATGGATTCCCATGGGTGGGATGAGGACAAAAACAACGAATCCAGATGGCGCGATATCACATACGGGTTAGATGTTAAAAGTGCTCATGGGTAAATTTCAGAGACAGATACCTCCAGCACTGAAGATCAGGAGGTTAAAAAGCAAAGGCTCATGCAGAAGAAAGCCAGTTGAGAGGCAGCATTTGGCCTTCTGTTCTCCTCAGAGTGAAAGATGTGGTCTGGGCTCACTGTGGTTTCCAAAGGCGCACTTTTTTTTTTTTTTGCTTCCCTACCAGGTGCGTGTCCTGTTTTTCAAATAGTACTGCGACAGCTGACTCAAAAATGAGGCTCCTTGTTCTCTGGCCCCTCAACTATCCTCTTTACCTGAAAAAAGGGCAGACTCTTTCTTTTTTTACAGAGAATTTCTCTAACGCCGAGGTTTGTGCTTATCTCTCGCTGTTCTTCACTCAATTTGGCAGTGAGATTGCAAACGCAGCCCAGTTTTCTTTTCAACCTCTTTTTTCCTTTCCTACCTTTATCCACCTTTTATAATAGCCCATAATTCAAAATAGTCCTAATATCTGAACAATTAATCTGCATATACATTTAGCTTTAGCTTCATTATCTATATATGCGTTTGTACTGTTAATTTATTCTGAGTATTAAAAACCTACTAAACTTACTTTATAGTTTAAAGTAATTTCATAGTGGTTAATTGTCTTGAAAATAATTTCACAATGCAAAACAAAGTCCACATCCTCAAAGCAAAATATAACATTTCTTTCTTTGGATTTGGAGGTGAATAATGACCTTTTCTGGGCAGGTTTTTGTGCAATTCATCCTAATGCCGTGCATAATTTTCATTGAACAGGAGGTGCATTGGTGTTATGTGATTTGTCTGTCAAAATTGGAGTCTCATTCTGATACCCAGGATCCTAATAATCCATATTAGCCGCTAATGTACCTCTATATCACACTAATAGCTCTTTACAGCCCTCAGCTGAGGCTAGCGAAGGAAGGCAGATGGCTAACAATGTGGCAACTTAATTGCGAGCCTTGATTATAAAAATGAATCTCTAAACAAAGAATGTTCACAGCTGTCTTTTGGCAGGCATTCTGAGGAACTATAAGAGGCAGCTGCGGGATTTTCTTGTGGCAAGTTTTCTGACTAATTGCCACGGAGCAATCGCTGTCCCAGAGGTTGTTACGCTAGCTGCGCCACCCCTTTGTAGTAACATTCGTGGAACATAGTCTTATTTAGGCTTGTTTGCATGACTCATTCAGCTGGATTTGTCGAGTTTCCCGCAAGAAGAATATGCAAAATACTCTCGCTATAGCCTCCGACGGTTTGTTTGCTATCTACCGAGAATGGTGTTTTTCCATTTTGATAAAATGTTCATGTTGTATTGAGACGTTAACCTTGTTCTTTTTGTATTTACATGATTGTTGGAGGTAAAGAGGAAGCTAGGGAGGTGAGGCAGGAGCACCATTGTCTCTGTTTAATCAGGACTGCAGGTAACAAGCCACATCCATCATCACCTTCCAGACTATCGAGGGAAGAGTAGCACGTCTGAAATTTTAGTGCGTTATCTTCGTCTGCTGGCAATGTCTTTGATTGGACAATGTCAGAAAGGGAATTATCATGACAAAGAAGCCAGTTCAGATGCCGGTGGCAGTGCGGATTGTTCTGGAAATCACAGCTACTTAGTATACTTAAACCCGAACCTCCGGCGCTCCCTGTTCACCTAAACCATGCTTTCATAATTCGCCCTTTACCTCATAAATATCCGTACTGGCACATAATCTTATCTGTAAATTCCAACTCGGCTGGCTGTCAAATCATTATACACGAATTTGTCGTACACTTCGTTTCTTTGAAGATTACGCTGTCGGAGAGGACCTTTAAGAAGACGATTAATATACATTTTAACCATAGCGTTCCTCAACTTACGTTTACATTTCAAAACCAAGCAAATGAGACTTTTCCTGTATATTTACAGTTACAGCTCTTATTTCTGTTTTTTTTTTATTTGTTGGCGTCCCGTCGTTATTAATGACCCAGCATTCCCTGCTGTTACAAGCAGTAAATTAATTCCTCTGGCAGCAGCAAAACAACCTTGCGACAAAAGCATAAAATCTTTTGACACCACTCCCTGGCTCGGTGATGTACAGACTTTGTTTTCACTTCTTGATGTTTTCTTCTCATTTTTTATGTATGGATTTATTTATTTTTCACTTTTTTAAAATGAAATCTGGATGTGTTTGTTGCTTAGAGTCCCTGGACCTCAGTCACACAGGCTAACTCTCAGTTCTCAGACGCTAGGCAGAAAACACTAAAAACATCAAACACCATCTTCTACATTGAGATACCGCTGTTGTTTATTTTAAAGCATTTCCTTCACCGGGATGACCCGAGTCAGGCTGTGTGAATGTGGTCCATGTGTGTTATCCAATATTTATTGATGTTCTTATGAATTCTAGTTCTGTCATTGTATTATATTCTTTACCGAACAAGTGGTCAATTAAAAACATTGGATGAGATCGGTAATATCATTGTATTGGTCTTATCTTCTACAGTTGTTCTTGTTACAGATTGCGCTTTCTTATGGGGTTTTGCCATTAGATACACCACAAAAAATGTTGTTCTAACAGGAATTTCTATTCTCTGTAGGACACAACAAGAGACATTTTGAAGAATGTTCATGCTGCTCTCTCCTATACAATGTACGTATATAGTGACCAAGAAAGCCATCAGTTTTGGAATGACATAAAAGTGAGTAAATTATGCCAGAATTGACATTTATAGATGAACTATACCTTAAAGGGTAAGCTCACCCAAACATAAAAATTCTGTTATTAATTACTCACCCTCATGTCGTTACAAGCCCATAAGACCTTTATTGTTCATCTTTAGAACACAAATTAAGATATTTTTGATGATCAGAGAGCCATCTGTCCCTCCATAGACAGCAATACAATTGAAATGATCCCAGAAAACAGTCCATGTGGCATCAGTGGCTCAACCGATACGAGCGCAAAGAGAACAAAAATAACATCATATACTTTTCTCTCCATTTTAGAGAACGTGGACTGTTTCACCAGTCATAAAAAATGAATTGTTGAATAAAGTAGTTTTTTTCTTTGTGCACAAAAAAACATTTTCGTTTGGAACAAAATGAGGGTGAGCAATTAATGACAGAAGTTGCTTTTTGGGGTGAAATAATCCTTTAAAACTCAAGTTACATATTATTTTATGCGGATGAATAAAATATGAAGTTGTTTGGTTTAGCCAGGATAGATTTGTCAACGGCTTGTTTGCCACTGCTAACATTTATTTATTTATTTTTGTTTAATCTTTCTGTTTCCCTCCATCACTGGACGCAGGTTCTTATCAAGCCATTGGCTCACAAGAAGTGTGTAGTGAATAATTCATACGCTCCGTGTATCTCTGACTACCTCTGCTTTATCTCTTCATGTCAGATTCAAGGTCTTTGATGTTCCATCCTCGCACTGAGGAGCGAAACATTGTACTGTAAATATTCCTGTATCTGCTCCCGTACGGAGCTATGATTCTCACGTTTAATAAACAGGTGAGATCAAGACTCAGAAGAGCACGGAGATGCAACAGAACAAGGTGTTAGTCATGCAATATCAAAGAGTTTTATTCATCCTGATATACAGTTTAAAAATGAATTACTTGTTTATTGAAAAAGCACCCTGTTGAGATTAACAGTTGCCCCTAAAAGAGGACAAATCCTTTCATGGGCACGGCTCTGAAAGGGACAGTAAACCTTAAATTGTAAATTCTGTCATTATTTACTTACATGTTAGTTTTTCCATAAAAGGACAGTTTCAGCTAAAAAAGTTGGAAGTCTTCTTTTATGCTAAAAATCATTAGGGTGTTAAGTAAAGATCATCTTTCATGAAGATATTTCGTAAATTTCCTTCTGTAAATATGCCAAAATGTAACTTTGGATTAGTAATATGCATTGCTTAGAACTTCATTAGATAAAGTTAAATTCAATTTTCTCAATTTTTGATTTTCAAAATAGTTGTAGTTCGGCCAAATCTTCTCCTATCCTAACATGACATCAGTGGAAAGCTTATTTACTCAGCTTTCAAAAGATTTTTCAATCTCAGTTTTGAAAAACTGTCCCTTATGACTTGTGGTCCAGGGACGCATAAAATACTTCATTTTCAAAACACAAATAATTATATATCACATCCCTCCATCAGAGGTTAATTTCACCAAAAACACTGACCTTTCAAAAAGTAGAGATGCTATATTTTTGCATTAAAATGTTGTTCCAGGGTCAACAATATATGTTGACCTAGGGACACATCGAACTTGGCAAAATCAAAACGTGCTGTCAACCAAGTACAGGTTTCAATGGTAGCATCTTCATTTGCGTTTCAAAGATGAACAAACGAGTTTTTAACAACATTAATGTCAGAATAAAAATTTTTGAACAAGCTGTCCCTTGGGAAGAGAACCACGGGAAGAGAACAAAAAAACAAGTGATACTCCACAGTAACCATTTTCTGTTACCGTATTAAGAAACCACAGTGTTTGGGTTTAAAACGATGTTCATTTTTGGGTGGAATGTTCCTTTAAATGTATTTGGACAGTTTAACCGTTGAAACTCCATGGGCTACTTTGATTTGAATAAATTCCAAGCTAGTTTAATTTCGCAGCTGTAGTGGGAGATCTTTCTGCCCGGCTGATCTGCATGTGCTAGACTCTCCCGGTGTTCCAAGGGCACACTGTCCTCATTAGACGTCAAGCTGTGGAATCTAGTTAGTGTTGCTCTTAAGATGACCTAGGCATTTTTCCAACTGCAAAAACACATTCCTGATTTACTGTGGAGCTTTCTTTTGAACCAGTTACTATTCTGGGAGCGATATGAATTTGAAGAAGTGTAAGCCCACTTTTTTTCTGCTCTATAAATATTAAGCATCTCATCCAAGAACTTTTTTCGCTGACTGAAGCTAAGTGTGTTAATAGCATCTGAATTGCCAGATTCCCCTGGATTTGCTTTCTGAATGCGCTCCTTGACGTAAACCGACAGCGTTTTGAAAAATTGCGACAGGCAACTATCCTCGCGCTCCTCCGGCGTAGTCCTCATTTGGGAAATGCGTTTATACAGTTGCCATATTAGCATTGTGAGACGGTGCTAAGGTTAATTCCTATACTTAAGTTCATTTATCATTCCAGTAGGTAAACTGATGAATACACAAGGTCTGCTAAGCCTTTGCAAGAGTCGCATTTAACAAGATAATGATGTTTGTGCAGATGGTTGCTGAGTCTTTAGCTGCTAATAGCTTTTTAAAGTACTGCAGGATGCAAAGCAGGCCAAAGAAATGAGTCGCAAACAAATAAAAACATCCTTTTGCTCAAGTCCATCTGGGCTGCTGAGTTCCAGTGTACCTTTGTTGTGGTTCTACGGCTGATGATCCAGAAATCTTCCCTCATTAAGCAGCTTAGCGCATCTTCAGTACAACAGGATTTTCACGCATTGGTGGCTTCGGGAATAGCTAGTCTATCAGAGTCCTCTTACTTCTAGTCTCACGGTGCTGTCGTGCTCCAGGGAAGCGCTCAACCTTCATGGCTTGAAAGGGCCATGCTTTAATGTTTTATAAAGGTTGTGGGTTTTATAGCTGCCCCCAGACTCAACCAGGGATGACGCATTCAGTCGTTGTTCAGTCTTTGCTACTTTGTTCATGCATACAGTTTTACTAAACAGACGACAATGACCAGAGAAGAAGGTGGAACCCCAAAACACACCTACCTATTACATAATCGCCATCGACCAATAATTGTTAAAGGTGTTCACCACTCAGTGCTAAGATTTTTGGAAAGCTTGCTGTTTTGTTCCAAATTATGTGACAACAGCTGGTTCTTCTGTTTATCTTCAAGCGTATAGGCCTTAACCCTAATCCATAACCCCAAATATTAACTTCCCCTTAAAACCAGATGCATGGTTAACAAAGTTAGGGTTTGTTCTGAAAGCTTTCTGACCCTGCATAGATAGCAATACAACTGACACATTCAAAGCCAAGAAACATTGTTAAGATGCAACATGGTACTCCCATGAATGCGCAAAAAGGGCTAAAAAAAAAGTTATTTTTATCTCTTTGCGCACAAGAAGTGGTAGAATCTAGATCAGGAATCCTCCAATGTGGCTCACAAAATCCACTTTCCTTCAGAGTTTAGCTCTGATCAAACTCACCTGAGGATGCTGTGTCTTCAGGATCATTACTGACAAAGGATACAAATGTGGTCTGTTACACCTGACAGTTGCCAATCAAGCGATAAGGTTTCTGTACAAAGGTAAGTCAAAGAATTATATTTACTTAATTATTCCGTAGACCAAATGTTATTGCGAATCTTATTGTCTCATTGATCATTGTCTCAGGTTTATTCGCTGACTTTAGTTAGATTTATATGTATGACAGTTAATAGGGTTGGTCCACATCTGCCAAATAGGCATTGGACGAAGTCTACAGTGAAACATCATGATAAAATGCGATTGTGCATACAAAATAATAATCCCATGCATATTATCGGCCCCCTGATGCCCGCAATTTATATACAGTATAATTACTTAACGATATAACTCTGAGCGAAAGTAATGAAATATATATACTGTATATATTTTTCTATCTAATGTTTATTGCCTTTGAAACACAACTTTCTTTCCGAACACCGCATTGGGATGCGGTGGCATGCAGGAGGGGAAAGGGAGGAACGAAGTCTACATTGAAACATCATGACGAACAAGTGAAAGTGAAATGCGAGCGTGTATTTTTCAACACTGACAAGGAACGAAATGATATTGTTCCTTAGTGATGTTATTGTTATGTCAGTGGTGTGTATTTCTCAATTCTCATAGAATTAAAATAATTGTAGTTATATATATGATGGATAGTGTGAAAAATTGAGATGTTATGTCTATTTTGCTCATAGTATCGAAACATGGAAATTCACTGTTTCTTTCCGGTAGAACAAGTATTTACACCACACTTTGTTTTTAACACAAACCGGTCATGTAACTTCCTTTTCTTCTTGTGTCATGTTCAAGAGCTCACTGTGAATAAATGCTCTAAACAGTTGCATTAACCTTCTACCCTTTCTTTTCCACTTCAGTCTGAGTTCTCCCAACACATACTGTCGAGCAAAAGCAGCATGTTCGCTCTTGATCTGTACCTACAGCCGCTTCCAATCGGAACAAATCAGCAGGATCCCTGTTCAAAGCTTACAGGGTCTAAACAAACAGCAAACGCTCACTGTTCACTGCTGGAGGCTTATTCAACTAAGCACAGCCTTTGTATGCACTGACTCATTACCCGCTGAAATAAGCCAATCAATGTTACAAACACTTCAGCCAATTACTATGTAAAGCATTATGTACATAACACAGCATTCTCAAAGTTTACACAAGAAGAATGGCTAGACATATTAGCTTTACAAGACTGGAGTGGAGAGTCAAATATGTCACATTTTTCCCGTTTGTATAGCTGTTTTTGGTCCCACTTTATATTAAGTGTCCCTTATACCTGTGTACTTACATACAGTAGTAACTAGATGTGTATCTAGAATGTAACCACAGTTTAAGGACACATTGCTACATAGTATCTACAGCTGTAATATTACTGTAACTACACACATGTAACAACCCTTAGAATGGTGTGTCTAAGAACAAATGTGTAACAGTACATTGGTAACAACACTTTTTTCACTTCACTAAGTAGTCATGTAACAGAAATGACATACTGTAGCTAAGTAACAGTAACTGGGACAGGGGGTGTAGTTGGGTAGGTTTAGGGATATGTAAAGTGGGTGGAGTTGGCCCACCTCTATAATAGCAGTGTATATACATGGTAACTCCTCAAGAACTGCCCATTTAATATAAAGTGTAACCAGCCCAGTCTCACGTTTTTTTTTTTCGTGGTACTGACACGATTCTTACTCGACTTTCGTGAATCCAGCACGAAAAGATGCATCCAATGGAATCGTAGTTTTACAATCTTGCTGGAGTTACGAAAATAATGAAATATTCGTGTCCCTGACACAAATAAATAGATATAGTGCTAATTTCGTGATATTGTCACGACCAGCCGTGCGACTGGGTTGTGACATCATGCTCGGCAAAAACTCCATAAATGCAGTCATGCCCTAAAATTCAATATTCTTGTCACAGTCAGCAGAACTGGGATGGCACTTCAGCGCGCAACAAACTTTCTGTGTTTTTTGTCTGTTTTAATGCCTGGACGTTCACAAACTCATTCTGTTTTCATCTCGGACTTTCATTCATGTCTCTGTGTTGTCACATGTGTTCATTCATGTCTCCGCCTTACTCATCAGTCACCTCAGCAATTGTCTAGCTCCACCCATTGACCCAGTTTTGTGTGTATTTATTCCGGAAGTCTTTGTCTGTTTCTCACGGTCCATTGCACTGTAAACCTGGTTCTTGTTTGTCGTTCGTTTTTGTATTCTCCTGTCTTGTTTCTTGGATTTCCTGTTACCGACTCTCGCCTGGATTTAGACTACTCTACTGTTTTGCCCCTGACACCGTTTTTCTGCTGTCATCGATCTTGCCCGTTTGTAATTTGAGTTTTGTTAAATAAACAGCTTGCATTTAAATCCGCACGCCTCTCGCCTCGCTCCTCTAATGTTACAATTCTGGTGCAAAAAATGCACCTGTATGATATTTGTCTCATATTTCTAAAACTTGAGAAGCGACAGACCTATCACATCAGCAGCAAGAGGATTATCACACAAATACTGTTTTGTCTGAACATCATGAGTTTAAATGTGACTTTATACAACAATCCAGTAAATACGAATTGAATTATATATTTGGTGCATATAACTGTTATATTTGAAACACAATATGGTGTGTTTTCACTTTTTTGCAAATTTAAATATTACCTATAAGGCCACGGCAGAACTATTATACATCTTCTATGGATCATTATTTCCTGAATGAATCAGCCATTTGAACGAACGAATAAACGAATGAACGAAGCGCTCATGTACGTCCTGATTTTGCTTAGTCAACATATTTTGTTTGTTTTAATCAAAAATATTTTTTTGACCATATCTCTACACCTAAACTGAACGTTACCCATGAGTAATGCCTAAAATCAGAGGAAATGACAGATCACTGACACTGATGTACAAGCACCAAACACTGATGGTAAGCCAAAACTTTACAAAAACTATAAACTAGTTCTTCAAATCTGATTTCATTGCATGAAAAGAAAAATAATTATCTTCTTCCATGTTCCATATTTGATGTTAGGCTGTCATAACTTAAATGATAGTAAATAAATTTTATGTTGAATCAAACAAAATAAGCTGTTTCTTTCTTAAGTTACTATTTGTTATGTATACTTGATACTTTCTCATTTAATAATTGTTATGAGCTAGATGATGCTTTACATATTAAATAACATATGAATGAAAAATAAATGCATCTTTCAATATAATGCTGTAATTATTATTTTACATATTATAAGGATATTCTTGTAGGATATAATCTTAATCCTAAAAGAACACATTGTACATTTTTAGAATTCATTGTCCTGAATTGATAGTTCTTACACAAATACACACTTTCCCCGAGACCCTCAAATGCTCTTTCCCCTTCTCTCTCTCTCTGTGTCACAAGTCTCTAGAAACTCACAGTACTTCCTGTCTGAAAAGCTCTGATTAGATTTCAATCCCAAACCCTTGACAAAAGCCTCCTGGTGTGTGTGTGTGTGTAATGTCTCATATCTCTCTGTGAGAGTGTGTGTGTTGAAGTGGTCATCAAACACAGAGTCGGTGTGTAACTCCTCATCCTCAGCATGGAAATGAAGCGTGAGTGTTTATCTATGCGTGTGCTTGAAGTAGAGTCAGCCTGTAATAGAGTTTGGAGAGATGTGAGTGTGTGTGTCTGTATGTTTATTCATGTGTGATTATGGAAAGGTGAAGCTTTTACCCTATTATATGAATTTGAAGGTGCCTTATCGGGAAAATTGGATTTTCTTGCTCCTTTTTTTTTTTTGCATTTGCACTATAAAAACAGCTTATCTGGATACATATAATATAATACAACTTTTTGTTTACAATATATGTGAGTGTACTGTGTATATTTATTGTGTATATATGCACTTTATATTTTGAAGATATGTATATGTGGGTCAAAGACGAAAAAGGGTTTAACCATAAAAACAATAAGTTTTTATGTAAAATGGGTCCTTATTCTTTTATATATTTGAATATGTACAAGTCAGAATAAGCTGCTTGTTTGAATTTTTACAAAAATATTGTGTCACACTGAATGACAATGTAACATTATTTCAACCAAATTTTGAGATTGTATTCTCCAAAAAACTTATTTTAAACATTTAATGTTCTTCCTGTGACATAAAATCACTTTTGTGAACATCTTAATGTCTTTGCATAAACATTTATATATTTCTATTATTATATTTTGTTATATACACTACTCACAATGAGTTAGGGATTGTGAGAGACTCGGTGGATGTGTTTGTTTCACTTCAGACCTTTTTGGGATAGTGAGGCATCTGTATTGGGGTGATAGACACCTCATTTAGTGTTTTCCATGTAATGCTCTCATTGTGTACAGGTGTGCCTTATATTGGAGCCAATACCAAAAGACAACCTTTTTCAACGTGGCATCAATTTCAACATTCTGTGGGTATCTGGTATTGTCAGTAAGTCATTCCAAGTTCATCATTCAATGAACACACAACGTCACTTAACGGACGAGTAGCGTCACCTGGCCATGGCGTGCCTTCGGGTCGGTGGCAGGCAGTCAGATGTTGCTCGTGAGCTTGGTGTGTCTTAAAGTGTCTTCAGCAGACTTGCATCAAGAAACAGAACTACTGGCAGAGTTCATGACAGACTCAGAGTGGAGCCCCACGAGTGACAGACCGCAACGATGACCAGTAACTAAGGACCTATGCACTCAGACATCGTTATGTCAGGCCTGTTTACGGGATGTGAGGGGTACTAGGGTTTCAGGACAAACCATTCGCAACCGACTCCACCGCTTTGGCCTAAATGCAAGACGAGGAGGTGCAACAGTTTGAGCAAGCATCACCAGACAGCGCAAAATAGATTTGGTTATTGTACATGGCTCAGTCACTGCACGTTCTCTGTTCATGGATGATAATGCTCCACCACATCGTGGTAGAATAGTCACAGCTTGACTTCAGTTGCTTATATGGTATTGCCATCAATGTCCCCTGACCTGAACCCCATAGAGCATGTCTGGGACCAGTTGAAGCAGAGACTGGATGATCGTACCCCACGTGACCTGGCAGAACTGCGTGTAGCACTAGTGGAAGAGTGGAACACATTGCCTCAGAACAACATCATGAGGCTGGTGAGGAGCATGAGACGTCACTGTCAAGCTGTCACTACGGCAAATACCCGCTAATGACATTGTCAATGTTTTGGGGCTATCCTTGTTATTGTCTACATTTTTGGGGTAATACATATTAAACTAATGAAAATGTTGTTTCTTCTCATACATTATTAGGAGTATCAAAGGGAACTTTTTCTTATTTCATTAAAATCAGAGCAAATAGGAAACGCACTCATGTAAATATCCCTAACTTATTGTGAATAGTGTATATAACAAAAACAATATTTAATATAGAATCCTAACATATTTTCATGCATGTGTTTGTTTGTATATATACATAATAAATATACACAGTATACTAACATTTATTATGTAAACAATAACTTTTACTTTGAATGCCATAACTGCAATGAATCATTTGACAGCACTAAATATATTATAATTACATTTTTCTCACCTCTGCCAAATAAAGCTTTGTTGAACTTATGGAATATGAATGTTTTTATATATTAGATATTGTCAGAGGGAAGGAAAAGTATCAGAACATCATCTTCAGGAGTGTGGATTAGAGTGTGTTTAAAACAGTTTGTAGAAGATAATAGTGTTTTGTCATCTGAAGAGTCAAAGAAGCTGAGACGTGTGTGTGTGTGTGTGTGTGTGTGTTTGTCACCTTGCTGCAGGGCACGATCCAGTAGGCGATGGCGAGGAAAGGCAATCCGACGGTGACGCCCAGAACCGTCAAACACTTCACCCCGATGGACTGCTGCCGCAAACCCGACAGATTCTCATACCAGATCGTCAGCAGCTGCTGCTGGCAGTTCGGATGAGCCACAAACTGACACACACATTGAGAAAAGAGAGGCTTCATAAATCATATAACACAGAACATTCACATTTAGACACACAACACCTGCTATTGTGCTAAACAAACACACAGGGAGTAGATACACACAGAGACAGATGCTATAATATAGATTTACTATAAATATTTAGCTATGAAGTATATTTCATTCAATCGTTTTTAATATTTTACTCTACTACTTAAGGCACACCTTAAGAAAAATGTTGCTCTTCACTGCCCCTTAAATGTGTAATAACAGAAACAATATATATGTTGTATAGAACATTTATGGAGCAACAGAATGTAACAAATAAATCATACAAGCCGCTTATTTTGTTTAAAAAATAACATGTAGATCTATGAGGTGGCAAAGGGGTCAAAGTTCAAAGTATGGATATAAATACTTTAGCTAAAAGAATGTTTTTTTAATATATATATTAGGGATGGGAAGATTCCCCGATTCGCTCGGTGCATCGTCTTAAAAAGTTAACGATGCGATGCATCG
>JAUCNO010000460.1:8334742-8370379 GCA_032353835.1 Enteromius viviparus
TTAATTTAATTTAATTTAATTTAATTTAATTTAATTTAATTTAATTTAATTTAATTTAATTTAATTTAATTTACCACAGAATAAATTACATTGAAGAATTTGGCCAAGAAATTAAATTAAATTAAATTAAATTAAATTAAATTAAATTAAATTAAATTAAATTAGTCAATAATTATAATTTATAAAAATTTATATAACAACATTGTGATGTACAGTAAGAAAAATGGATGTTCAATTTGAGATTTTGTGAAAGACGAAATATTACAACACTGTTATTAATTTATCTGTGTTTTTAAATACAAAAATACAGTAAAATCAGTAATATTGAGAAATGTTATTCGATTTCAAAACAACTGGTTTCTGTTTAAATATATCATGTGGTGCAAAGCAAAATTTTCAGCATCATTACTCCAGTCTAGTGTCACATGATCCTTCAGAAAGATTAGAAATGTCTTTAAGCTCACTTTTGACCAAATAGTAATAATGCAGTTCAAAAACCGACGACAATCCTTTGAACTGAAGTGTTTGAATGTTTTTCTGTGGGACTCTCAAGCTTACGAACCGGACAGAGCGTCGTAAAACTCGTCTTCGCTCAGGACGCTGCGGGCCGACGATCCTTTGACCACCGACTGCTCCAGCTCGTGATGCTCAGTAGCCAGCGTCTGCAGAGCCTCCGACAGGATTTTAGTCTTCTCCACTTCCTGTTCCAGTTTCAAACTGCGTGCCTGAAAAAAACAGACACCCTTTAAAATCCACTACATAATAAATCAATAAGCGAGCAAACAAAGCGTAAAGGAAACGGTTGTGTTAGAAACAAACTGGTTGCCGAGCAACACGCAAACATAAACAAAGTATTTTACAACAGCTTCAAACACGGCTCAACCAATCAGAACCAAGGACCAGAAATATCTGCTTTATAAAGACATATTTGATACTTTCCATGTTATAAGTAACTATTATATAACCTGCTTGTTTTTAAAAGTTATTTTGAGGGTTTTAGCCTCTTTATTTAACAAATATATTAAATGGAGACATAAAAATGTTAGAAGGAGCGATCGCGTTGCAGCCAAATTCGAATCTGTATAATCAAATTGAGCACCGAGGTTAAAAAAACTGCATTAACCATTGTGCCATGGCTCAGTTTTTAGCAGGCGCTTATAATAACCTCTTTAAGTAGCTTTATAGCAATGGATGTGTGCAATGGGTACATACTCCTTGTTGTTTGGAAAAAAGCCCCAGACACTGGTGCAGTGAGGAGCAGGTTTCGCTGGAGGATTCACAGACCTCCTTCAGCTTCTGAAGCATCGCTGCAGGGAATCCTGCGAGAATATAAATGCACCAAGGCTTAGAAGAGCTGCATTTGTGGTTTAAGCCAATCAGATGCAGCGGATGATTTGAGTTCTTACGTTCGGCCAGGCCATCTTCTTTGACCATGGACAGGAAGGCCAACATCTCTGTCTCCAGTCTCTGATGGCACGCCTCGGCCCGCTGCAAAACAAAAGAGAAACAAGAAAGCACAGAAATAAAAAGGGATGTTGTGGAAGAGAAAGGCTAAGACTGCCAGAAAGGGTCAGGGTTAGTCAACTTTACCGCTTCCTGTGGTAAGAGCGAAAAGGGAAGTCAGAACTCATTTTCTTGTGTGAGACATAACCCTGTCTATTTACAGTTAATGTATATTTATTATGTATCTACAAATACAAACTCATACAGTATGTATTTAGAAAATATTTACATGTATATATTCATATTAATATAAATAAATATTTTAAATGTAAAAACATAACATTTTCCTTAAATATATACATGCATATGGGTAATTAATTAGATCAGTTTTAAATAATAACACAAATTTTATTAGCCTGTCACTAAAAATAAAGTTTTTTTTATATTTAAGCACATTATGTCAAGAAATACTAACTAAAAGGCTCCCACTAAGCCTATTGTTTACTGTCTTTGCATTCACAGTCGTTGATTCAGTTCCAATTATCATTAAATATTTAAGAATATTTTTTTTTATGTGTATTTACTTTACCAATTTATATAAAAGCCTGGATAAAACATCTGTTTTCTGTATTTTTTGTAATTTCAGTAGTACAAAAATACATCTTGTAGTTGCCTTTACATTCTGGTCAACTCTGTTACCTGTGTTATAAAAAGTCAACAATCTTTAAACCAATGCTAGAAAAACCATGTGACTTGCACCAAGTGATGTCACTTCCATCAGGTATGTCTTTATTCCTCTCATTAATTTGAACAAAATGTGTAAGATACACCAATAGTAGATTAATTATTTGTCAAATCTGTTATTGTGATGTTTCAGTGAATCTCCCTTTCACTTTTTAAAAGCAATAATATTATGAAAATAAATAAAATTCTGTTTTCAGCCATCCCATGACATATCTGTTTTGAGGTTAGCAATTTAAGCTAAAGCACAAAATAGTGAAAAATGTCAACTCTGTTATTGTCAACTCTGTTAGTGTTTTAAAAGTTAACGATAACAGAGTTGACAACGAGTAAGAGAGTCAATGGCCCCTGTTCTGATCTGGGTGGTTAACTCCGTTTTTGTTATCAACTCTGTTACCATCGATGTAAACTCTGTTTAAAGTTTTGCTTTAAATGAATAATTTTGTTCAATTTTATTGTTAACAAATTGATAAGAAACCGATTAGCTTAGCTAGTTATTTTATAACATGCAATTTTTTTGAACATTTTTTGAATATAAGTAATGTTTTGAAAAAATGTATGCGGTCTTGGCAACTTTTCAGTTATATGTATAGATATTTTACTTCAAAACATAAAGTCTACATCTTATTAAGTTGAATTAAATGATGAAGAAACAGAAGTTCTCTTAGGGAAAACAGGGTTTAAACTGTGTCACATTTGTTAAATGTATATATTTGACCTAATTCGTCTGTAACAGAGTTGACAGATGTATCTGTCAGTACATTGATTTTCTTAAATATTTTTTTTAATCTTACAAGTATAAGATTGGCAAACAAAATTTCAAGTGTGTTGAAAATAAAAAAATAAAAAAGTCTGGAATGAGTCATATATATGTATATATATATTAGAATAGTTATATTATAGCCTAATTCAAGATATGTAGGCAAAATGCCCTGTAAGAGTTTTTGTTTTTAATATGTGTTATAGTTAAGTAATAGCTAACTATAACAAGAATGTCAGCGCGCTTGCAAATTAATTGATTTTATACAACAGCTCAAAAAACAAGATGTGAGTTTTAAGTGTCACAGTTCTGTCTTTTTATCTGTTTCGGCAAGAAAAAGGTTTTAACAAAGCCAAAGACAAATTGTGCGTTTCCAAGCAGCACTGTGCATTTTGTTACTGAATAACTTTGTTTTTGATCAAATCATTTGAGTTAATGATTTAGAGGCCCATTCAAAAAAACAATTACTAGCTTTGTTTCTAACAAATCTGTTTTGAGTCAATGGGTCGCTCGTTTAGAAGGACAGTATTGCACACCCCTAAAATAAGCATCATCTTTGGAAAAAAAACGTATATTGTGAATTGAATGGTTAATATTAATTTAATTGTGAGCAAAGGATTTCAAAGGTATTAGGGTTTAACAAAAAATAATTCGGCCCGCACAAGGGCACAGTTTCTCCGATTTGGCCCTCAACCTAAAATGGGTTTGACACCCCTGAAATAGACCATCAGTGGTTCAACTGTAACATTATGAAGCTATGAAAATAATATTTGTATGGAAAGAAAACAAAAATAACAACTTCATTCAATCATTCATCCAGCAGATGTTCTCCAAAATGGCTATACTGTGATATTAAGGAGCCGTGTCATTAAGGATTGGACACCGCTGGCTTACATATATATTCACATGCCCTTGGTGGTGTATATACGTCCACATTTCAAACAATATGCAATGCTTCTAACCACAGGCCGAGAGCTGGAGTTCCAACCATGCCTGTTTATGACAGTTTGCGAATGTTTGATTTCAGGAAACACTGAATCATTGGACTGTGCTGTTAATGACGAAATTTGCAACCATAGTTGGCTTACAATGGCTAATGCACCCCATAACACCCAAATACACACACAAATCCTAGCACTTTGGCTGCAAGTTCTCTACAACACGCATATTCCCTTAATGAAATGCAAAAATCGAGTTTTATATTGTACTTTCGTAAAGTTCAATGATAAGGGCACAATGAGGTCTCATCCAAGACCTTGTAATGTATTTTTAGAGGCCTCTGCCTATGGGTAAGTAGAGATGAATGACGTCCTCTCAGCTTTGAGGAGGCATTCATTAGTATGTGGAGCTGGAGATGTACAGTGAAACTCTAGTGAAGTCTTGTTCTACTGGAGGTCTTTGATTAGAGATGCTGACTGCTCCGACCTCATACTGGGAATTAAAGGGGTGCTGGATGAGCTTGTTCAGACCAAGGCTTTGATACATACAGTAGACGGAAATATCTAGATTCTGCCAGAAACTATGAAGGAAATACAGTATACCTCAATGCTTGAACCTTAGAACATAGAATCTGTAACAGATGTTTTCTTGCTTTCTTCTCACATGTTTGGACTTGTCTTACCTGTAAAACGGCACCTGCAAAATATACCGTCCAATCAAGCATCCAAGTGCAGCCAGGTGTGCTAAGCCCATATGCAAATGAACCCAGCATTGGAAGCGCGTGGAACAGGAGCAGCAACATCTGGAGACGAAAAGACATCAAGTGCAACAAGTATTATTTCAATCTATGTGTCAACACTACACGCCTTGCCTCTACACACCGGTGCTTTGATGGCAAATTAATGCAGTCCAACTCAGTCCCCAAGGGCACCAGCGCTGCCGCAGCAATGCACTCCCACTGAATACAGATCGGCCCGACTGCATTGAGTTCACACAATCATTCATACTTATTGAGGCTAAAAACACAAACACGGGGACGCATTACCCACGATTAGACCCTAAACAGAGTCTGGTTGGGTTGCATAGCACGTGTTGTTTTTCAAGAAAGTTATAACAAGCTGTGAAAGTCATGTTCGCCCAGGAATTCAAATACATCTTTAGAGAATTGATTTGTATTGCTTGATTTTAAAACATTAAAATCGCTTATTTATTTGAATAAGTATTCATGATGGGTTTTTTTCACAAATATATTTATACTAATAGGAATATATTGGTGTACTTGCTTGTGTTATATGTATTTCAAGTTATTAATAAATATTTTAAATAGTGCTGTTAAATGATTAATCGAGATCCAAAATTATTTTTTGTTTACATAATGCTTGTTTGTGTACTGTGTATATTTAATATGTATATAAAGAAACACACACATACAGCATATATTTCTGTAATATTTACATGTATATATTCATATTACTATAATTTATATGTGTGTATATATATATATATATATATATATATACATATAATATACAAACATAGCATTTTGCTTAAATATATACATGCGTGTATGAGTATATATACATAATTATACACAGTATATTAATGTATAGGTAAACAAAAACCTTTATTTTGATCCAGTTAATCATGATTAATCATTTGACAGCACTAATTTTAATACATTGATTTATTTTGTATATACACACACACACTAATATATATATATAAATTTACGCATAAAATAATATGCGTTATTTTTTTATATAAAGCAAGCCCTTTCAATCATAAGTTACAGTTAGAATTGAATCAGTCACAGATGTTGAGTAGGATTTTGAGTAGAAACATCACAAGGAATTTACCCGGCGTTATACATACTATATAAATATGTGCCTGGGCGTCCCTGACTGCACAGGTATTATGCGATCGATGCAGGTTTCTGTCCTCTGTACAAACATACGTGTCGGTGCACCCTCGTTCCTTATCAAACACATTACCACACATGTCACACTCTCTCCTTGCTTGAGTTGATAGAGGGGCTCAGGCAGGTCTCATGGGTGGGATTAGCTTATCACGTCACAGCACATCTCCTGTCTGATCGATGGGCCACCATTGTGCCAGGGTTCCAGCTAGAACAAGGACTTTTGATAACCTATTGACCAAGCTAAAACCCCAATCTAAACAAAAACAAAGGTACCCTCGATACCTTTGTGCTCGGGCTGAGACGGGGGGGTATTCTTGGACTACCCAAGGTGACAGTAAGCCATCCACCTTATTGAGTGCTATTGATGAGTAATACCTATCTAGAAGGTACCGTACAGTCATTTAGAGGAGCTTAATGCTATAAAGCTTAGGGTATTAAGCGCGAATGTGTTGGCCTAAAACTGACTAAATTTGATTACATGAGAGAATGCAAATATCTACTCACCATGACTTTTGGGAAGCCCACAGGATCCTTCAGGTATGGCTCATACTCTGTCACATACCTGTTGAGGATTTCTAACGGGCAATCAAGAACGGCCTATATGGAAAAACAATATAAGTTTTTGTTGTCATAACAGATTTTGGCCTTGGCTTTATGTGCACCAGCTTACCAATCCTCTGAAGATAGTGAATGCCATGGCAGCCACTAGATAAACCACAAAGAGAAGATCCAGGGGGCGCCAGATCAAGGCTTTTTTCTGCTCACGTTCAGCCTGTTGGATACAGGCACCTTGTTATTGATTCTATAGAGAAAATACTAACCACTGACCAAGGTCAACGATGTCTGGTTCTTTACCTTGGATGCTCCCACTAGAGGCATATCCCTTGGTCTGGAGAACAAGGCAACTGCTCCCCATATGGGCACCAACAGAAACGGCATGTTGAGCCAAAAGGCAGGACGGATCTCTGAGCCATATTTACCTGAACATAAAACATATTTGAGAAGCTTCTTATGTACTGTGCAGCAGGAATTTGTGATCATTTATTTGCTTTGACTCACCAAGCACGATTCCAGGTACAAACACAATCATGTTGGTGCACAACGATCCAGCCCAGAAAAGACCCAATGTGCGGTATTGTTGCCTGGCATGATAGGAAACACTAATTTAAGAAAATCCATCTCCTTTTAACCCTCACAGAGTGTACTTTCATGTCATGTTCTTGCCAGATAGCGTTGAAACGTTATTTCAACTTGATCCAATCCTTTGAATGAAACCGTGTTACAACCTTTAAAAAAAATGGCAGACTATTCATCTCATTTGCGTCTTTGGCTGAATAGCGTGCAGATTAGACATCATTTACAAACCTGTTTGACATGCGGTGAATTAGCATCAGGTAGAGGATGAAGTGCACTATACCATCCCAGTAGCACATCATGATCGCATACGGCGTGCCGAGATACGGCTCCCCCTTGAGAACCAGCAAGACCACCGTAAGACTGCATAATCGATAACATTAACTCTGCTTTCTCTTCATGATACTGACCGTTTTCTGGTAGAACTCCATGAACCCTGAGGTGAAGCCATCGTATTCTAGAGCGCTCGTGAGGTCAATGACACACGTGAAGGAAAACTCTGCAAAAACTGAACCAAAAATATATATATTATGTATACACAGTAACAGTCTTTTGTGCAGTGTTAAATGTGTGCTGTAGTGTATGTTACGTCAGTAAGAAGTTAATTTACAGCTTTCCGGGGTTTTTTTTGGTCATCTTATTTTTTTGATCATTTAAAACTTGATTCTGATTGGTGAGTTATGTGTGGACCTATTAAATGCTTGATTCTGATTGGTCAATTTTGTGTGACCCTATGGAATACTTGATTCTGATTGATGAGTTATGTGTATGGAATGCTTGATTCTGATTGGTCAATTTTGTGCGACCCTATGGAATACTTTATTCTGATTGGTGAGTTAGGTGTGAACCTATGGAATGCTTGATTTGGATTTGTTCATGGTGACAATAAGCGGTCTCATGGTCTCATTTTTACAATATTTCACTTGTTGCATAACCTGAACATAATCACGTGCTATTAGAATATTCAGAAATATGAGTTTCCTAATCAGAAAGTTTTATTTACTACTGGGAAATTATGAAATAATTTTGATACCAGACTTTCTGACTTGGGCGAATCGTAAACTTTAAAACTGAAGGTTGCAATGTTGTTCTTACAACAACTACATCACGTTTGTTTTGTCGCTAAAGCAGTTTATTCAAATACTAGATATTAAAAAGCATATTTATTATGAATCATTCAAGCATACTGTATGTTTTATTAGCAGTGAAATGTTTAGCATGTAACTGCATGTAAAAGGCGCTAAATGTAATTATAATTGTTAACCAATGGGATGCTACATATCATTAAAGCACTTGAATTCGACAAGCTCCGAAGGCATATGAAGGCAGCATTAGCCACATGATTGGATGGATATATTTTCTACATATTCTCGTATGGAAATGTCATGTATAATTAACGTTTTGTGTCTGAAATAAAACAATAGAGCATTTTCGTCCTCGGAACGTGACAAACTGTTCTTGTCTATAATAAAAGAGAGATTTTCATTTACTTTGTTCAGTTTTAATTGCAGGCTTTGCAAGAAAACGCATCTCTCTCCCCAGTGGGATTATAAGCTCAGCTTCATTGGCGCTTTGGAAAGGCTGAATTGAAATGTTTTCGTTTTTAACACTAAGCCTTCTGTGATGTGCGGGGAGGAAAATCTCACTAATAAGATGTTGCAGCACTCAACTGCCCTATCAAGAGTTAACTAGTCCACCTTTATTCTCGCTGTCTTTATTAAAAAGATCTCAGTCTTACTGACTATTGATTTGGACTATTGAGGTGGACGAGGATAATGATATCTGCTAGTGGAGGTGTGAACATGAAATTTATATTTGGAGCGACGCGGTGGGGGTTTTTCAGGTTTAAAGTGCAGCTATGCCAAAAGGGCACTTTGCAAAGACAGCGAATACCCCATGTGGCATTTCCTAAGCATTTGGTGACAAATAATGAGTGGCAGGGGACATGAAGAAGGAATTTTCTTAAGCATGGAGGCAAAAATAATGACTGTAAATGTCACCACTGAAAGCTCAGACACAGGATTTAACGGAAAAGATCACCTAGACATGAAAAATCTGTCATCGTTTACTACACCCTTATTTCGTTCCTAAACCACATGACTCCATTGGAACACAATGGAGAGTTTTAGAGAAACGTTCACGCTGCTTTTATTTCATATAGATAAATGGTGAGCTGTAAAGCTTGAAAAAGATGGTAAGTAGCCTAACTGATAAACTTAGATTAAATATTCCTTAGAAGTTTTCAAGATGGAATTCACAGCTTATTGTGAAGGAAACCGCTGGTGTAAAAGTAAAGACTGGTGTGTTATTGTAACAAATACTTTTCTTGTATCCAATTTCATGGTTGGATTGCTAGACTAGATATTGTCCAGTGCCATTCTTCTAGCGCCCATGAGTATCTGACTGACAGTTTCATAGATAACAGCTCAATGAGAAGTGCTGTATTGCCATCCGCTGAGCACAGATGCACAGTCTGATACTGAGATTCTCACTGTCCCGCCTTTCTCGCTTCCCCTTTACCCTCAAAGCCCTTTTAATCCATAGGGGGTCTTGGTTTAGTTTACCTGCATTACAGGTGTGATAATCGAATTATCACCTCCATCCCGGTAGGGTGAAATTACATGCTGTGCCAGATGACATTCCTCTCAGTCACTCTAACCCATAATAACACCTCCATCTTAAGCTGAATTTCTAGAATTTTTCTATTGTGTCGTAATACGAAGAAGCTTGGAAGTGTACACGAGTTTGGAATCCGAAGACAAATGAAGGTCTTAAGGATTTGGAACAACATGAGGGTGAGCAAATAATGGCAGAATTTTCACTGCTGGGTGAACTATTCCTTTAAGCAATTCATACAGATGTATGTAACCTTTAACAGACAAAAATAAAATGGTATTACTTGTCGTTTATTTATTTTAGAGTCAGAAAGAAATGAGTGCATATTTTAATAAGCAACTAATCAAATCAGTGTTACAGCGCATACCGTAGAACAAAGGATCTTTTGGAGGATTGAAGCGAGTAGCGAGGTAGACCAAGAGGAACACAGCCACAAGAACAGCCACCCCAATTTCCAGAATAACCACTGGCCTGTAAATGCAAAATATTACAAATATAAATGAACATAATTTAACTTGCTTTAAAAAGTGGCCACTGACCGCTGATTTCTTCGTGTTAATCATTTTGCGCAACGGTTTCAGGGTGTGAAATGTTCACGATTTCTCTTCTGACAACACAGACATACAAAGACAAAGCAGGGGGAAAAAATGGGAAAAATTAAGAAACAGTGCAACGTTGAAAAAAAGGGCTAAACGCTTGAACAACATACTGTAGTCTCACGACCAATTCGTATGAGGTGGCAAAATCGTGTTAATGCATTTTTACAACCTCACTCATGCGATTTGTCTAAACCAGAGTGACGGGTAGGTATGGGGGCATTGGTTAGGTGTAGGTCATTCGTACATATTCATACGAATTGGCAACTCGTAAAATACATACGATTTAGTGAGCTCATACGAATTTGTACGAATTAGCCACCTCGTAAAATATGTACGAATTGCAAGACTGGGTTGGCTTGAAAATGCTTGAAACTGCCTTTTTATTTAACAAACATCACTGTTATTTTTACTATAATCCTAGCAGCATTGATAAGTGAAGTTTGAACAGGTTGGTTTAGTAGCTAGTCTGTAAGAACAGCTCCAGTCCAGGTTTAGGAAGTTTATTTGTACATCCAAGGAGGTTTTATACATATAGATGTGCGCGTGCTTGTGGTTTCTACAAAGGGAAACATACAGAGTTTTCATTTAGAAATAAACAGTGCTAAATAAAAAGTACAAGGCAACCACAACACACCATATAAAACTTATGCATAAACAGGAACTAAAAAAAACATGAAAATAAACACTTAGGCCAAACTGTAAGCCACAAAATAAATCACTTACACTTCCGCACAAGCAGGGAAAACAGCTTAGCCACATACAACAGAAAGTCTAATTGGCATGATGTTGGGTAGGTGGAGCTTAAAGCTGAGGTAGAAGCTAATAGAGGTGTGGGAGTACTTTAACGGTGCAGCTTAGGAACACAAAACTCCTCAACAATAAGTATTAAATATTTAATCAAGAATATGCCCTTCAAGCCTATCCTAAAGGGCGGCATACTTTAATAAATTCATTTCTGATTAATTTTGCATAGCGACTCGTCCCCAATTACTACACACTTGTGTGTATTCAGCCATTTTCTTTCCTGTCTTCAGTAAGTGAGCAGAGATGAATGGTTTGGCAGAGAGAGCGTAATTATTCCAACACCCAGAGCACCAAATGAGATGGGGAAGCACATGACAACCATCCTGCCTTTCTGAAACATGATTACTGTTGTGTGAGGAGCCATTCAGACAGTGAACACGTCTTATTGTCAACATGAGAGTCAATGCAGCCTCTAACAGAGACGATTTTTGTTTTTAAATGAATAAATGTTGGCATAGAAGTACAGCGCTTTTCGATGACCTTGCTTATTGGACTAAATAAATATATAATTCTGCAACCAGGCATCGCTAATTGTTGTAGTTTACCTTCGACCCTCAGTTTAAGAACAACAGAAACTCCAAATGAAAATGTTGCACACTGCAGTGAGAATTGAAGGCATTCATATTTCTAGTCAAATTTAAATTGGCCTCTTTTTGTGATGTTGAGACCACAAGTGTCTTAGTCTTCCAAGCGTGGTGTATAATTTTCTTGGCTTGTACTGCTTTGGAGCGCCTGCTTCATTTAAATGGGTGTAATGTTGTGAATGTAATATTTTGTTTTTGTCAGGCTGTGATTTCTACAATAATAATTATAATAATCCCATTGTGGTTTCTATCAATAAAAGCAGAAGCTTGAATCTAGAACAAATCAATTACATTTTGTTTTGTGAATGTGATTAAAAAAATGCTTTGAATTGGCGTCTGACTGTTATTTTGTGAATAAAACCCATATGCTTTCACTGCCCTCAAGTGGAGGAGATAAGAGACATACGAGTAATAATCGTCAAATATCACTATATTTAATCGAATTCCTCAACCTCGCTTATAATTATAATAAATGTGATCAAAGTGGTTATTTTTAAAAGGATTAGCACCGCTTGATGATTATTTTAGCCTTATACGTTACAAACATACTCACTCTTGAAAAGCGGGAACGTTGTTCATAGTGTAAAGGACACCAAGAGCCGTCAAGGAAAATAGAAAGACGCATATCTCCAGTACCATGATGTTCGCTGTTCAGTTAGTTAATGCTCCACAGAAGATAATCTACAAGTTGTTAGAGTAAGATTAACAATATTAGCATTCAGTGTATCTTGAAAAGTCTCGGGGACTTTGCAAGTCAATAAATATCACGCAGGTCTCTTGTGTTAGTTGAAAATAAACATACTTACCAAGGACACCCTCTCCAAAAATTGCATGTAACCCAATTTACAGTGGCCCTGTGGGGGCTGCGTTACTGTGGGAGAATAATCGAGCCAAACAAAGGCGCTTTTGGAAAAGTACGCAATTTGATTTTGTCATACATTTACATAATCGTGTTTACTTTTGGTCTAATTTGTCAAATTCCTGTGTGCCAAAAAAGGAAAGCTCTGCCAAAGCCGCGACAGGCAAAGAGGCTTTTGTGTGGTTATGTGATGTTCTGTAAGCTCAAGAATGTACTTGTGAAGTGGACTAAGGGGATTTCTAACATTATCTGATAGATTACTGGGTTAGAAATATTTGCTAGAGACACTAAATTGTAATAGGGCTCTTACATACAGAATTTGTAGCAGCAGCATAAGGCTATACTTTACTATACTGTACTATTCTTTAGGATACAGTACTAGCGTAGACTGTGCTTTATATTGAACTGAATAAAAGTATAAATTGTGATAAACTGCTAAAAAATAAAAAATTGTAGGGATAAATAATTTCCACAAGGGTGCTCTTTCACAAACCGAATGCTTATGTTGCATTGAAAAACAAACAATTCAACTGATTTTGACTGAGTTGTTGAACTGTCACAGGACAGGGTTGTAGGGCTATGTCAGGTTGTTATACATGTTGCTGTTAAATAGATAGTTTTGTGTTTCTTGGTACCGTTTAAATGCATTTAATAATTAACATAATATAGTTTAAGTGTACTGTTTTTGTTTTGTAGTCAAGAAATGTATTTTAGTTCTGCAAACCCTAGAAATATCCAACATGAGGTTTTGTCACTGCTTTATTACTTTTAACATTGTTCATTAACAGTAGGTCTACATACAGTAGAATACATTATTAGGTATAGATAGAAATTTGTATTTTTCAAAGAAAAAAGAATAAAAATGTAATCTTTTGAACAGTAGTGAAACAGTAAACTGCAACAGTAGTTCTGAACATTATTATGCATTTTAAATAAATGCTTATCTTATTAATATTTTAATGATCAAAGAATCCTAAAAAAATCTGTTTAAGCAGCTCAACTGTTTCCAACACTGATAATAAAACATCAGCATATTAGAATGATATCTGGAAGGATCATGTGACGCTGAAGACTGGAGTAATGAAGCTTTGTATCACAGGAATAAATTATATTTCAAAATATATTCACACAGAAAACTTAAAATTTTTACAGTTTTTTCTGGATTTTTAATCTAATAAATGCAGCCTTGCTGAGCAGAAGAAACATCTTTAAAAACCATTAAATACCTTACTGACCCAATATTTTTGAACGGTATATGCATGTAAATATTTTCTAAATATATACTGCATGTGTGGATATATTATGCTGTCACGGTCTGTGTGGATACTCAGGCGAAGACAGGATCATTAAAAGTAAAATAGTTTAATTCCAGCCGGGTAGCACAAAGAAAACATAAACACAGCACAGTAACCTTGACAAACAACAACTAAAGCAAGAACTCAGGCACTATATACACACAGACATAAACGAGACACAGCTGGACAGTAATTAATCCAATGAACTAAACTAGGACAGGAACTTAGGACCAAATAAGGAAACAGGAAATCATGAAACAAAACCAAAACTAAACTATGAAACAATGACATAAGGTGTTACATATGCAAACAAAACATTTTATTTTGCATGTGGATGCCATGAGGAATGTCAGTCAGACAGTGGTCGTCCGTGTCACACTCTTTCCTCATTTCTGGATTGATTATGTTCTTCAGCAGGACTTGGTATCTCTTTCTGGTTTCTTTGCATGTAAAGATCTTGCTGTATGTTTTAGCATCCTCATTAATATCCCAGGTGGTATAAATCACTCACGTACCATTCTCTATGGCCTGCTCTATGATGGATTTACCATTAAACATGCTGATTCCATGAGAAGACAGCGGCCACTCACCAGCCACAGAGTGACTCCTCCATTCATCCGTTTTTTTAAAGGACTTTCAAAGCAATGCTTTCCAGCCAAAAGGCCGCATATATTGCTCGTTCCCAGGCCTAAAATGGTGTCATCTTTTACATTTGTGCAATCGTAGTCAAAGAATTTGCCCAGATTCACAAAAAGCTCCTTGCAAGAACCAGCGTTGAGAATTTCCAGTGGAGTTGAGGCCAGTAGGAACCTTCTTGTTCTTTGTCACTCTTGGGCTTTTCCAAATCATTGTAAGCCTTCACTGCAACACCTGTGAAGCTAGACAATGCCTGCAGAAGAACGGTGGTGTGCACCAGAGCCATGCTCAATGATCAGGCAAGACCAAAAACAATGTGAGCGCTCATCGAACCAACCGTTTTTATATACAGACTCAAACAGCTGATAAAAATCTCCTAAGAGAAAATGAAGTATAGTTACGCATACCACACATTGTCTTGCAATGCTTTATCAAATCCTTAAAGCTTAAATTGAGCATTTTTTTTAAAGCTTCCTTCTAAGCTAGCGATGCACATTCATGAACGTTTTGTGCAGCTATCATATGAAGAAATCACTGTCCGTGTTCTTATTTCGGAATAAAATAGAAAACCTTTCATTAATTCACTCGCCTTCATAATGTCCCCAAAAACTATGCTGTTGTTTTTGTTTTCTGTAAAGTTTCATGTGTAACATTTAGACTATGTGCTGCTTTTTTGGTGTTTTCATTCATTTTTGGGTGAACTATCCCTTTAAGAACAATCATCAGTTTAGTTTGAATACTATATGAAAGAAATTAGGAATTTAAAGCCGTACTTCCTCCCCTGCACAACCGGAATATCAGGATTGGGAGTACATTTCAAACGCCTACTTCCTTTTCTGAATTCTTTGTGTAGACTAAATGAAGCCAGAGGCAATCAAACACAAAATGTATTCAGATACAGTATGTTTTTTCAGCATTACGCACATCATAGTTGTCTTTGTGCAGAAAAAAAGGAAGTCTGATTGGATCATTATGAGTAATTGGAGGAAAAAAAATATTGTGAAGTATGAAATGACATACTTTGGGTCATCTATAGAAAAAATAAATACAGTCAAAGGCAGCTTTACAGTATGTTTAGACATCCTATTTAAAACTCTGCTACACTTTAAAATGTGTACAGTTATTAAGAAGTTTTGTTTACACCTCAGCTCTGCATCATTGACAGTTTGTTGAAACCTGCTTGAATAGTGTCCCCTACCGGTCGAGATTGGCACTGTTCAAGTCATCAAAAAAGTGTTTTTGCGTTCCACTGTTTATTTCATATGCACTAGAATTATGTATTTGACTATTGGACCTGCTTTTTCCGTGTTTTTAAACGGCTTGTGTGTTGTAGGCCAACATAGACTACGAAAATTAACCATTTTACTTCAAATTAAACCAAAAAAACATGGTTACTACAGTTATAACCATACTAACCACAAATTAACCATGGTTTGATCATGACACGTGGAGTAAAACTGGTTATATGGTAATAAAATAATGGTTACTAAATGGTTACTACAGTTTTACTACAATAAATCCATGGTAAATTGTCATAAAGGAGAATCAGTCCAAGCTCATGGCTTACAAAACTAAACTGCTTAATTTATACATTCATAAATGAGCATATTTTGGTGTATGATGTTTTGTGTGCCAAATAACACACTGTCTAACATTTATTGATTTTTGTATTTTTAAGTATAGAATAGAATAGAATAGAATAGAATAGAATAGAATAGAATAGAATAGAATAGAATTTTGATTTCAAGACAAAACGAACTACTATTTAACTACTATCCACAAGGGCGCGCAACAAACTAAGAAATTATAGTTTAATACCTAAAACTCTCTCAAACTTGTTTTAAACATCATAAAGTTATATGTAATATATAATATTTGGCCAAGACATTCCGACTACAAAACCACGACGTTATTTGTCGTTATTTTTATTCGTCGTGTGTTAATAATATAGTCTGACGCATCCGCGAGCGAGAGACGCGACGCGACGCAAACGCGCCGCTAGAAAGTTCTCGGCGCCTTTGATTGGTCATTGGCTGTTGACGTAGGAGAGCAGACGCGTCGCGTCCCGTACTAGTCACGTTGAATCGCGTCTAGTTAGACGTGTCAAGGCAGCCGCGGAAGTATCGCCTTTCAGTTCATCAACATGGCTTCAAGTGCGACGAGCTGAAGAAAAACCAGGGCTATTTTCTATTTCACCATTCCCGAGGCGTCAAACGAGGAAAAAGACTTGGGAAATATATTCAAAAGCTGCTTTTATTCAAGTAAGCCAGTCCTGTTCCTGTCAAAAGAGTTTTGAGAGTTGTTTGCGTACCGGTTTCTTAATAGTCCGGCGCATGCGCAGTGAATATGCGTAGCGTATTTTCAGAGTTAGTTACGAAACTTTAACATTTTTAACGTTTCGTGTCTGTAATTGTACCGCGGTCTGTCTTAGCGCATATATAAATGCATTAGTTTGAATAGATAGTTAGTCTTAATGTGCTTTTATAAAGAGTCACAGGGGTCGAAATAACTTTTGTGAGGCAAATACGGATTTACCGAGTTCTGTTGCGTAGTAAAACATGACCAATTTGGTAAATACCACTAATAAACGTGTTTCAGAATAATATAATGACTAGTTGTTTATTATGTTGACTGTTTATATAGAGTTTATATTAAGTTTCTGTTAGCGGAGATGAACTTTTTGTTTTCATTTCTGTCGTGTCTCTCTTTCCTTACGCTTGACTTTTATTGTCAGTGTGTTGAATGCTTCTTTAGGGCGCTACCTAAATGTAATAAATGAGACATTTGTAATTTAGGCGATGAAATTGATTAATGAGGGATGAGTGATATTGAAACCAAGAGTGTGTAAACCCTTCAGGCTAGAGCTGGGCTTGTCTCAACTCATGATATACTGTAAAATACACCAACCTGTTGTTGTTTAGTTTGGTTTCCAAGTGACTTTTCTCAGGCCACTGATAAATCAACGACATATTATTGTGTTTTATAATCAGGCCATAGATTGCACTGTAAGTCTTTCACTTCTCTGAATGGACAGTCATTTCTGGGATTATGTTTCCGAGGAATTGCTGTGATGCAAACTAACCCTTCCGTGGAAAGCGATGAAGGGAGGATCGCGGCCCAGTCTCTGTCATTCGTTGTTTGTAAAACCCTGTAGAGAAGCGGAATATAATAGTGTTTATTCTGGTGATATCTGCCTTGTTGGTCAGATAGGACAATCATGGACCCAGTATATCGTGTAACTGTAAAAGTCACGCAAACTTCCCTCTTCTCTTTTTTTGCCAGTGGAGTGTGGAGAAGCTCAATTAGAACGCTCTTGTTCTCTAACGGATGACGCAGGCTGACATCACTTGGTCTAGACAGAAACGTGGGGAGGGAAACAAAAGCAATTATGGCCTTGTTTTGTAAAGACAGAATACCATATGTAAAAGACAAAAAAGTTCTTGAAACTTGTCCAAACAAGTCTGGCACATACTGCAACAATAGTGTAAAATACTGAAGCCTTTTTAGGATTATATATATATATATATATATCCTTTTTGGGACATTATTTAATTGTCAGTTTGACAAGAGATTAAGTATGCAAACAATAATACATAATTAAGCTAATTTTATACTCACATGTCTTATTTTTACGCATATATAATACATTCAATTATTGACATTGATTTTTTTAAATGTCAAGTACAATGGAATAAATAAAATACTAATAAAAAAATAAATCTATTACTAATGAGTTACTTCTGTTTTTTTAATGCTTGGTTGTTTTTCACCTAAATTATTGCTGCAAGATTAGATTATCATCACATTCCAACTACATTTTTTGGAAGATGTGTCATTTATGCATGACTTTTAAGGCAAATGTTTATTTTTTTTATAAAAAAAACTGTCTCCTTGACAGTGGAATCTGCATCTAAACTGTAATCTTGAAAAAGGAAGCCATAAGAAAGTTAAGTATCACTGAAAATCGTGATATAGGCTATATAATTTAGATATTATATTTAGGCCTAATTAATAGAAAGAATTAGTACCCTATGTAATTATAATAAATAATATTCACCCAGAAGCAACAAGTAATGCCTCAAAACGGCACTTTAGTTCATGATCCTGGTTATTTACTAGCTGTTTCTTTGTTAGTTTTGGATCGAAGCTGTCTGTGCAATTCAAACAGCCAGTTTGTAGTTTGGTGCACAAAGCTCTGTTGTGGAGTACAGGCCGGGTACAAAGCTCTCTAGCAGTGATTTAACTCAAGATAGCGGTCTGGGGCACGGGCTGAGGAACCTTCCTGCTTCCGTTTGGCCGAGTGTTTTCTCATGTTCTTATTGAATCTCATTCAAGCGTTTCAGTAAAGGAATGATACTGGTGCTATAGCAGTGTGTAAATAACCTACTGCCTCACAAATGCAAGTGTTCAGTTTCTGGAAGTTAGGTAATGGTTCATGTATTAAGTGTGAAATAGTGCCGGGAAGAAGTGCCATGGGGAGTCACCATGATTGGTGCTGGTTCACGTCCAACAGGTTAAACAAACACTGAGTGATGTTTATTTCACGAGCATTTATTTGAAGGGTAGTACTGGTGTCAGTAATGCTAAATGATGCTTGCTCGGGTTGCAGAAGTTGTTTAAGCTCGCCACAAAGAAGTTGTAGTTTTGAGTCAGTGCATATTTATAAGATTAATTTTTTTATTATTTAAAGTGCCCCTTATTATGAGTAATGAAAGGTTCATATTGTGGTTTTGTGAGTCCCCAATAATGGGTTGACATGCACACAAGTTCAAACACTTTCATTGTCTTATAATACGCATTTATATTTGCCATACTTGCTCAATGACTCCTAAGCATTTTGCTCAACGATACATTTTTCTGAACTCCTCCTTCACAGGCAAGATTAGCGTCATGTAATGACTGATGAGCAGTGTTTGTGAGCACAGTGCACAGCGCTACAGGAGAAATCGCTTTTTCACAGCTCAAAAAGCAGCACCTAGTGGTAAAGAATGAATTTACGTTTTCATTCAGACAAAAAGACCAGCAAGTGGGCGAGCAGTATACTTATATTCTATGTTGACGTCAACACGAAGCTGCTTTAGATTTGTTATAAAAATGACTAATTTCAATGATTCAGAGTCGACTCTTTCTTTTGCGAGACAATAACAGAATGTTTTATTTACTTAGAGCTGGGTTACACACTCATTTTCAAAAATCCATTATAGGGGCCGTTTAAAATTGTATTTTGTACGTTTATACATTTTAATTATTTCTTTTTTTTTTCTTTGTTTCATAATTTTATAAAGTTCATATTTTTATAGTTTATTTTATATGACACTTATTTAATTGTAGATATTTGTATATTATTTATTTTATTGTATATTTTATTTAAATTAATTTTATTTAGCTGTAAAAATCAGCAATGTTTATTTTCTTTATCACATTATATTATTTCAGTTTATTTATATTATGTTTTTATTTTTATTACTATTTATTTATTTAGTTTTTTTTTTTTTTAAATGTACAATTTTTTTGTGCACAGTACTCCTACTGAAGAACACAGTTCTACTAAGTGCTGATTGTGCTCAAGGAATGTGCATTCCAGGAACGCTTAACTCTGAGAGTGAAATCCAGAGCACGTACACCACGGAGAACTGGCTGTGACGTCTTCCCGTCGTCAGTCGTAACATCTGATTACCAATCCATGCCTAGTTCCTGCGACATCTGTCCTGGAATGTCCTGGACTTTTTTTTTTCTTTTTTTTTTAAGGTATAATTAGCATATCTTGGGTCTGAAGGAACACTGTGATCTGGGAAACCCATCTGATGTGACAGAAACAAAGATGTTTTTTAAAAAGCTTTCTTATTGAGAGATGTTGAGTTGTTTTGAGGTCAGGGAGATAGCTTCGAAATCTCATGGTGGTTTGTCCACCCCCAGTTTTCCCATAACTGGCCGCTCAATCAGTTTCTCTGTGTTTTCCTGTATCAAATCGCCTCACCAATACAATTACTCGCTCTTCTTAAACAAATACCTCCTGGATGAAGTACCTATTTTTAGGTATCTGGCCCTGAATTTGTGTCCCTTCATAGGTTCCCTGTAGTGTAATGCGCAATATTATGTAATGCTTTTTCCTTTCGGAAGCAAATTACGTCTGTTCTCGGTTTTGACGGCACCCCAGGAACGTGCGTGTGGCTTGTTTTGCTTCGCTCCGTCATTCCGTCGAATCAGCAGCAGTACGGTTGAGTGTCGGTTGTGTGACCCAGGGCAGAAATGAAGGCCAGAGTTGCTCTGGTTTGGACGGCGTCAGGCTGTGCATCTGGGTCAGAGTTATGCTGGAAGAGGGCGGCACTGACCGTAAGACAGCAGACAGTCCAGTAAGAGGGAGAAAAAGCAGCGTGCGCAGTATGCCTCTATAGGTTTTTTAGACGTATTCAAACATGATCAGCTTCTGAATGTTTCGCACTTTGTTTTGGTTTCTCACGCCTGCTAATTATAACAGTTTAATATAGATACGTGGTCCATATAAATAAATATGTAGCTAATTTTAATAACAAACAGTAACTTTCAGTTTGCTTGATGTCTGTTAAATTGTGTAGCTTTTTCTGTAACAATCGGATGCTCAAGTAAATTATGCTGGGTTTTTATTTGAGTCCTCCAGATATTCTCTGGAAAGATGTTCATTTTTTTTTTATACAAATACATTTTTTCTTGGTTATGCAAACAACATCCACACATGTACTGTAGCAAGAACGTTATCTTTGGTTCTGCAGATATCCTCCAAACATTACATACATTTTATTTTTTTGTACACTTTAGGAACTACACTCCAAATGTAATTTTTTTTATGCTTTAAGAATTTATTTTACTAAAACAACCTCAAAACATTACCCAGTAACGCACAGTTCCTTAGTTTTTTTCGTAGTTATGCAAATGTCTTCCAGGGAATGTGTCTTTTTTACTTTTCACGCATAAAAATAAGCAAATGTTTGCCAGGAGAATTTAATGTACTTTTTTTTTCTTCCAAAAATTTTCCAAGGTATGCATTCAGTTTTTTTTTTTTTTTTACACTTTCATGAAAGTTGTTTTCTTGGTTATGCAAACATGCTCCAAACGTTTTCTGAGAAAAGGGACCATTTTTTCGTGCTTTAGGAATGATGTTTTTCTTGGTTATGTAAACAAAGATAGTAAAAATGTTGCAGGAACATAATTTATTCTTTATACAGATATCTTCTAAACCTCATCGAAGAAACGATTTAACATTTTAAACATGTTTTCCTGGTTATACGAACAACCTCCAAATGTTCTTCCTGGGAACATGTCAGGTTTTTCTTTAAACTATATATATTTTTTTTTCTTGGGTATGTAAACAAACTCCAATTTTTCCCTAGGAACTCATTCATATTTAAGATGTAAGATCTTAATTGTCCTTAAGAACATTAAAATAAGCGTTCTTAGTTATGCAGATATCCTTCAGAAATTGTCCAAAGAATGCAACATTTTTTCTTGGTTATGCAAACAACCTCACAATTTTCCCCAAGAACACATTGAAATTTCAGATGTTATGTGGTTTTGCAAGTGTCCTCCTAACGTTATTCAGGGAACACATCCAAGGAACACAGCAATTTCTTTCTTTCTTTTTTTTTTTACACTTTAAGAATGTTTTTTTCTTGGTTATGCAAACAACCTCCAAACAGTCTTTGTAGAAGAGGTCCAGTTATGTGCTAAGTTTTTATGGGTGCATAAACAACAAAATTCTGAATGTTTTTTTTCTCAGAAACTCTTCATTTTAAGAACCTAAACAAAGCATTAATGGGAACTTCTTGATATTGAAACGTTTAACCTACTACTAGGTCGCTGCGCCTTTTTCTTGTTATTTTCAACTCCGCATTTCTTCTTCTTCTATGGTTTAATGTTGCTGACACGCTGGAAAAAGACTTCATAAGATCCCTTTTAACGTGTTTTAGCTTTGAATAGCCTCCATTGATCGCAGGTTCTGAATGACATTGGTAAACCTCTGAAATGGCTCTCTCCTTCAATGAAATGAAAGCCCGTTATGACTCACAATGACTTCATAACATTCATTCTGCTGAAGCTTTATAATAGTAAATGTCCCATCCGGATAGACAATATTGCCTGTAATCATGATCATACAAAGAGATTGAATGATAGAAGCACGGCCTAAGTAGTGTATTTTTCAATTGAATTAGTCATTTTGACTATTATATCTGTCATGGTTACCATTTGCCTCCAGCTGTTTGGATGATTCACAGAAATCCGGAACAATCTGTAACATTCTAGCCATTCCGTTCAGTGCTTTGATCTGCTTCATACTGAATCTCTCTTTTGACATTTTCAGTGATTAAATACGTGGCCCTTTTCTGGCTTAATTAATGTTGGTTATTCTGTATTTTACTGTATTTTTAATGTTCCTGAAAAAAAGTCTGCTTTGCCCACCAAGACCACAAAAAATACAGTTATAATAATAACAATAATAATATATTGTGAAATATTATTACTGTTTCAACTGCTTTCTATTTTAATATATTTTAAAATGTAATTTATTCGTATGACGTGAAGCTAGATTTTAAGCATCATTACTCAAGTATCTATGATCCTTCAGAAATGCTGTTCAAAAAACATTATTATATTAAATGTTGAAAACAGTTGCTCATACTTTCCTTCTTTTCAATTAAAAGTAATAAAAATAATATTTTAGCATCAAAATAGAATGTAATATAATAAAATTAGAATAAATCTTATTTAAAAACACATTAGTTTTTTTTACCAAATATTAAATGTAATATATAAATATTAAAAATATTTTATTTTAATTATTTATTTATAAAATTATTGCTTATATTTTTCCAATATTGCTTAAGTTCTAATAATCTATGATTTTTTTGTTTATTAGTTGTGATGCCCGAGTTTACTAAACTTAAAACAAATTTTGTGTTTTTAGCTAATTTTAAAAATATTTTTTATTTGGCAAACTTCTATAACTATTTATTTTAATATTTATAAAATTAAATGTATAATATTTAGACTTGACTATAAATTGGTTATCGGCCTTGACTGATATATTAATATTGGCTTATCAGTACTGGCCATAATACTGAATATAGGCATACCCTAACAAGACAAGCTTAACTAAATAAAATAATTACCCTATTAATCTTGTGGCGTTTGAATGTGACAGCACCCAGAGTAACTTTTTCTTCTCTTGAATATTTAATCTCTCAATCAATGTGTCTGGCTTAGCCATTGCAAACACGTTTGGCCGCACTTAGCATGCTTAGTTTGTTTGGCTAATTGCATTAGCTTCGACTGTTTCCAAACAAGTGTCAGCATGATTTTCCTCTATCTCCTGGGATCGTCTGCCCCGAGTTCACAAGCTCGGCTTTCCCAGCCAGTCATGTGAAACCCGCTGAAGTCTGCCTCAGATAACTCGCACTCGTTTGGCTCTTCCCAACAAGACCTTTACCCACAGATGAAGGTCTGAGATAGGCAAATGAGGACAAACCCATACGACTCCTGTTTGGCATATATAATATAACAGTTGGTTATATGCATGAACTCTCACAGCACGAGTATCGTGGGGGTTGCATGTTGATCCAAGAACATCGGGGAACCCTGAGCTGACAAAATCTCCAGCTTGTCCCTCACGAGGATGAGCGGATTATCAGCGGCACACGTTTCTGGACGTCTTCCACGCACTCATGGTGACCCAGCAGAATGTGAGCCGTGTCCTTAACTCACTCTTGAGGAGAACACGGGAAACCCCGGATGCTGATCCATACCACGCCGCAAGCCCGAGGATTTTTTTTCCCTCCTTGTGTCATGCTTATGCCTTAAAGATGTCTTAATAGCTTGCAAGAGATCGAAGAAGATTAGAGGAGCCGCGTCCGTCAGGTCTCATGGGTGGAGGGCACGAAATAAGCTACTGAGCTTTCGTAATTCACACCATCTGTGATTATCAGACGGCCACTTTTCAATCCAACTGAACTGAATCCTTTATCGCCGTTGCACGTTTCTACAGCGAAACACAAGTTGCTAAGAATATAAAGCAATTCAATCTTGCGCATGTTCTGGTCCTGAACTCTAGTTTGTTTAGCTCTGTTGGCTTCCTCCTTTCTTGAAGTTCCCCCTCATCTCCACCAGCGATGACTTCATCCATCCTATATTCAGTGTTTACTGCTAAATGACCAATCAGTTTAGAAGACAAATTGTAAAACTGTAAGGAACTCCCACTCCATGGCTTTTCGTTTTATTTTTCATGTTTAGTCCTGAAGAGCAAATCCATTTATTCAAATATGACACGTTTAGATAGGTTTGGAGGCCAAAGTAAAGCATTTTTTTTGTTCTTGAAGGAATTCCCCCTTCTCGTCTCCACTCCTCTCTTTACTTTTTCACTCTGTTTTTGGAGTTTAGGGCTAATTATTTAGTGAAACACAAGGTGTTTAGATGGTTTTGGAGATGGAGAACTTGCTTCCCTCTTTAAGGAATTCCCCCTCTTTGAATTTTCTTGTTTTTCATGTTTAGTCCTAAATAACAAATCCGTTTATTAAATATGACACGTTGAGATGGTATTAGAGACCACACTAAAGCTTTTTTTGTTGTTGTTCTTGAAGGAATTCCCCCTTCTTGACTCCACTACTCTTGACTTTTTCTCCCTGTCTTTAGTCTTCACTGCTGAATATGAAATTCATTCATTGACATACTACATGTTTACACGAAGTTGTCCAAATTGAAGAGCTTTCTTCCTTTATTAAGGAAATCCCTCTTCTTATTTTCCCTACTAATAACTTTTCATCTAATTTTTCGTGTTTAGTAAATAACAAATCCATTTAAAAGCCTGTCAAACAGTGCCTAATTACTGAACGAAGATATTTATCACATGTGATTATGGTAAAACTGTCACAAACACACAGCGTTAAACACTGTTGCTTGTGTCTAGAGTGAAAGTAAACAATGAAGAGAAAACGTGCCAGTATATTAGATGCTTGCAGCTCTTAAAGAGACAGAACTAAACATGCACCGCTGGTCATTCACTCAAAAATTATTATTATAAAAAAAAAAAAATTATTGTTAAAATATTAGATGGTTTTGTAGGCCAAACTGAAGGATTTTTTTATTCTGTAATTAATTTTCAGCCTGTTTTTCCTCCTTAATAACAAATAAAAGTGTTAGAATTAGTGTTTAGAGCTCAAATCAAACAATGTTCTTCCTCTTTGAAGGAATTCTCCCTTCTTATTTCTTATCACCCTGTGCTCCTAAATAATAAATCAGTTTAATGAAATACCTTTAGTGTTTAAATGCAACACATCAGGTTTGCGATGCTACTAGTCACAAGGTACTGTAGCAGTTAATGTTGACGTTTATTTTTAGAAAGGTTATTTAAAGAAATGGTCTGTCAGGTACCTCTAGTGCTTCCTTCTCGTTTCAATACAAGTTCCCAGTTTTATCATCTTGAGTAGGTCTTTTATTTGTTTGTTTGTTTGTTTTTATTCAAAACTTGGATGTTAAATAAAATCAGTGTGTGCTTCGTTCTCTTGCCGTGGTGCTTTCTCATCTTTTTTTCCCCGTCTTCCAGTAAAGATAATGGTGCTTTACAGGAAGAGGACATTTGGGAACTCAATAGTAATCAGTATTGATTGTCCTTTGTGGCAGGGGCTCAGAGAGATGGACACCTCCTCTTACTGGGATGCATTGACTGCTCAGGCATTCGACCGTGTAAGAAATATGGCTGGAACCTCAGTGGTTGTTAATTTTGTTTTTTTGACGTGAAATTCAAATAATCTTGTTTACTACTAAAAGTCCCTGTTTTATTTTATTTTTTTGTGCACGTTATCGCAGAGAAAAACTAATTGTGTTTATAATCCTAGACTATTTTCCAAAATGTCTTTTCATCTGACATAACGAAGACTATTAATATTAAACATTACTAATATTTTTCTGCCATAGCGTTCACATGTTTGTTGTGTGTGAATTCAGTCACTTTAATAGAAATCCATGCAATTTTGCGTGAAAATAAATATATAGTTCACCTAAAAATTTATATTTTGTCATTCCAAACCCGTAAATAGGGCCAGGTATCGATTTAGATGTTCTGATTCGATTTAGATTTTTTAAATTTCTTAATTCGATTCGATTTCGATTTCAATTCTTGATTTGACAATATGAATGAATAAAGATTTAATACAAACCCTGCATTTATAAAATAATAACAGTGAACATATTATTACAAGGAAATTTAAAAGCCACAGAACTGTATATAAACACTTTTTAATTTTAAGGAACACTAGTGTAGCTTGGGCCCGCCCATACTTCCTGTGACGCTGCATTCAATTTCGCGAGCAAAGTCAGTCTGGCAAAGCTGCCGTTTTAGAGCATTTCCGTTCCCAAAAAAGTGGGAACCAATGAGAAACAAGCCCCTCCGGCACGACTGAGGCGGGTGTAACGCGATGATGCTTGCTAAACTCTTCGAAAATAATCACTCAATGACAGTAAATACCAGCTACTCTCATATTAATCTGGCAAAACCAGCAGAAATCGACATTTTCCTACTGCTTTAATAAAGATAGCTACAATTGGTTACGGAGGCTTCAGGTTCCGTCACTACGCATACGTCATTGGAATGAGTGTTCTGATTGGTTGTTGATTCGTCCAGTAGTATACAGAGGCATCTGATGGACACAGGTTAGGCCCGCCTCCCAGAAGGCGGGTAGTAAGGTAGCTTTGCCAGACTAAGTTCCTATGAGCTTTATAGTCGCGGAAGCCAGGCTAACACTTGTGTACAGTAAAACAGAACTCAATTCTATATTTCTATTCTATTCTATTAATAGAATTGATTTCATCAGATGAAAAACTGATACTGGAAATTGGACAAGTCAGAACAGTCGCATACCTTGATGAAACAGGATCAGCTTATTTTACAGAATTTCACCTCGGAGTTACTAATCAGACATATAGCTGTGTTCTTGTCCCCTGTAACTTTATCTTTCTTGCGCAATGTTGAAATGCTTCCCTACCTCAGACTTTTTGTTTGAAGGTATGGTTGGTATCGGGAACGCACCTGAATCTGCCATTTTATAAATGAAATCAATGAATAACTGGCTCTCAGTTGTAACATAGCGCAAGGTAAATAAGGGAATGACACCTACCCGTAAGACCTTCATTCATCTTCGAAACGCAAATTTTTGGTGCAACCCAAGAGCTTTCTGACCCTGCATCGACAGCGATGCCACTGCTACTTTCAAGGCCCTGAAAGGTAGTAAAGACATTGTTAAAATAGTCCAGTGGTTCAGCCCCAATTTGATAAAGCTATGTGAATACCTCTTGTGCATAAAGAAAACAACTTTACTCTCTTCCCAGTCTTCGACATGCATTCAGGACAATATGCGTTTCGAGTTCTGAAACCCACAGGATGTTTTTATAGCACAGTGACCTCTTATACAGCAAAAGATCAAGGCGATTTTGATTTCTCTTTAATAAACCTGCACCTTTCACACTGCTTGTCTTATTTAATCTTCATTTAGTAAATCATTAATATTGGCTTTTATCAGTCAGGGTTTGACCTTAATGATGTCGCATATCATGTTTGAGGTGTTTTGAACCGTTCTGGCACGTTATCAACTTCCTAAGGAGAAACACAAGTTGTTTTGTGCTTCTGAGAACTTCCCTTGCGTAACAATCACTGTCCCTTCATGTGATACCAAGCTGTTTGTTCTCTTAATTCCAACCGCTCCATGGCTCAATTTTGTCTCCTCACAAGGAACTCTATTCAGACATCACCCTGTTGCGCGTAAGAGCCGTCACACAATCTGTCAATGAGAGACTTTATAGGTTTCAGTGCGAAACGTTACACTTCTCTAGTTGATTATAATAGATCTATTCAGAGTGTCTGGAGATTAATATCTCATATTTAATCTAAGAATAAAGATTGTGTCACATTTACTCACCCTCATGTTCTTTAGAGGTTTTAACACTGACAGCATAACTCTCACCCACTTGTTTTTCCACTGTTTAAGGACGTCCCGTATCTCTGGTGTTTGTGTTCTCAGGTCATGGTGAGAAGACGCTGATTGGATCGTTCAGGTCTGATGCCATCGCTCTCTATTCCGCCTGCTATGGACGGGCACATCTTTTCACATTCTGACGGACCTCAGCTGGATGCCGGGGGGTTCATCCTCGCACCCCCTATGGTAGCTACTTCTCTTTTTATATAGCACCAAACCTTAACATCTCAAAGGGGAGCGTTTTTGGTCACACCAGTCAAAAACGTTTGAACCTACAACCTTTCGGTTACTAGCCTGTATTGTTAACCACAATGCCTTTGGTATAGAATCACATTTCTCACCACAGGGATATAAGCACAGGTTTGGTATAAATTCATAAAGTCATAGTGTTCGTGACTGGTTTCATTTATCGAAAACTCGGGTCATTCATTCTGATATCTGGGCGAAACCTCAAGACTTTGGTGTGTGTGTGGGTGATAGAATGACGTCTTTGTGGTCACAGAGTCATTTTAACAGTTTGTAGACGCAATTCCTGATAAGCCATGGAGCTGTTTCTCAACGCTCTGTTAATATACTGTTAGCATGCATCTCGTATCGTGAGAAAGCTGGGTAAAATTCAGAGAATAAGATGGTTTGAAGTGGAAAAAGGAAGTGTAAGGTAAATATTTGGGTGGGGATAGAGTACAGCGATGTCATGACGAGTGTAGCAAATGAGGGGGGTTTCCTGTAGGCACAAATTTTAGACCCATTGACTATTTTTATGCAGGCTATAATCGGCTCCAGTTGTAAATTTGTAACGGCTATACGTTTTGTTTTAGTTCCTAATTTATTTTCATTTCTTTTTTTGTTATTTAAGACAATTTCCTTTTAAAATGACGCTATAGTATGTATATGTATACGTATATCTTTATATTTATTATTTATATAAAAAGTACACATATGTATATTTATAAAATACACATTTTTGTTATTACTATTATTATCCTTTTAACCCCGTCTGAGATAACGAAACCATCCGCGATTAACTAGTAGAAAATCTCCCCTCACCCTATATGTTTCCCGTACCTCGATTTATTTGTGGCAGACCACTGCCTACCAGCTCCCACATCTCACACATACAGTATTAACACCTTGACTAGTTGGACTTTTATATGAACATAGTTAGTCTGTTAATATTCTGCTAGTTTGTTACTCAGACACAGACTGTATGCTAAATGAGACAAAACCGCAAAATAGCCAAAACCACCACATATAGTCGCTTTTTAGTCTAGATGTTAGATGCATGTTGACTTTTTCATGCAATATTGTGATTTTTAATTTTAAGGCTTATAGTGATAGTGATTCATGGGTAACATGTAGTATTAATGGGTGTTGTTTACTGTTTTACGTATAACAGCTTTATCAAGCGTTCAGCTGTTTTACAGTATGTGAGGATTAGATCTGAAGTGCCAAAACTCATCTGAACGCAAACTTGACGCAATTATGTCATAAATATGCAAATTAGTATGTCTAACAAAATACGTTTTTATTTGATAAATTATTAGTAGATTTTTGTAGTTACCTTTATATTAAAGTTTATTTGCAAAAAAACGCTAAAAAGCCATTTATTTATATGCTTTTATTTTCATTATACATGTTATATTATATTTATTATAAATTAGATGTTCAAATTAATTAACTAAATAAATTTTATTAATTAATTAAAAATAAAATAAATAACTATTTTTATTTAGGTTTATTGCATATAATTAATTTAATGTTAAATTTTACTATCAGCCATTTATCATTTATTTCACTGAAATATAGTCATAGTTATAGTAACACTTTTTAAGCTATTTTTAGCTTATCAGTCAGGACTTTAATGGGGGTACATCCCTTCCTAATACCCAAAACCTTTCATTTCCTCTGTTTCAGAGCCATGTGTTCGCCGGCAACCCTTGGAGCTTCTCCCATCAGACCTACAGCTTGCCCTGCCCCATGCAATCTGACGACCAGTAAGTACCAAGACTTCTGTCTAATCACAATATCCGATACCTTCCCACTCACCGTCAGAGTGAAACCAAAAGTAAGCCTTCTTAATAACATGTGTTGTCGTGCATGTCATTCCAAAGAAAAGAAAAACATTTCTGTCTTCGTAATCATCCGTCGAAATCTTTCATGTTCAGTTGTTTTCTTATCTCTGACACAAAACGTGCACCCTGTTTTACTCATGCATCAAATTATGGAAACAAACATGTCATTTGAAGTTTGGAAATCGAATTGCCATCGTATTATTTCGGCCGTTTCCACAGGGGAAGCCCTTTTGAAAGTTACAGTTATTTATTTGATGATAAAAGTGCATATTGTGTTTGCGAGCTCGAAACAGGATGTCAAAACAAGTCCTTTCATGTCTTCATGAATCAATAAGACGCAAGCAAAACATCCCCAAACTTGACGTGATATATGATACGTACTTGGTCTAAAATTTGACTTTTAGCACTCTGTAATGAGCTTTCATAAACCTCTGATTTGTTGCCACCAAGTTGTGCCCAAAACAGACTCGTGAAAAACTTTCTAATGGCTTTCATTGAGTGGACAAAACCTCCTATTTTGTTACTTTCTCTATCAAAATGCCTGGTCATCCTGGAGTTGTTGCTATGCGTGATGGTTTCATGTCGTCTTGTGATCAGGTGCCATCGGAGGTCATGTGAACGAGCGGGTGTTTTGTTTACAGAGACTGTGGGAAGTCCTCTCTGTATTTATAGCACAAAGCAGTGATTTATTGTAGCAGTATGGCATAGGGATGTGAGGTGGATGAGATATTTGTGTGCAAAGGTCGACTAGTTTAAAAACGCTGAAATAAGGGTCTCGGTTTTAGAAAGAACAATAGTTTGTGGTTGATGCTAGCGTCAGTGCTACATCCTCCGCCCACTCCTTGGTGGAAAAACAAATCGATGCACTCACAGAATTTCATCGCTGGCAATGTGAAAACTTTCAGTGATGCTTTGACATTCATTAACAAAAATATGGCCATCAGCTTATGCAGACAGACTAGGAAAATACCAACTTGTTACTTTATGCTTCGTATCACATTCTTCCACAGCAAGACACCAGATACAAGTTGTCCCACTTTCATGAGTCATAGCTGAACAGATGATTCAAACCTTCATCTAGATCAGATTGTTATTCTTAAATTGAAGTTAATAAATTATTATTAATTATGACTAAAATTATTATTCTAATAATAATAATGAATTATTAGTATGTTTAATGACAATATAATAATTAAATAGTATGTTTGAAATTGTTACAACTAGTATACATCAATAATAATGTTAATCGTTTTACTTCTGTTATATTTGATTAATATCAGTTCATTGTAATATTAATACATTTCATATTTTTCAAAATAATAATTATTATTGTTATTAACTTTTGTATGAAGAGATTTTTAATTCAGAATACTATTTATACTAACAATACTATTATCAGTATAATAATTACTATAATTAAAAATTTTATTGTTTATTATTAATAATAGTAATTGCTATTAGTTACTAATTATATTACTAAATAAAAATAATGAATAGTAATATTAATGAGAATATGAATTGCTGTTATTATTATTATTTGTAGAAGTAGTAGTAGTAATAGTGTTAATACTGACACTATTTTTAATATTTGTATTAACTATTATTATTATTATTAGTAGTAGTAATTTGTATTAGTCAACAATTACTGCATATTACAAAAAAAATAACAAGGACATATAGTAGTCATAATAATCATGATGATGAATTTATTATTATTATTATTATTATTATTATTATTATTATTATTATTAATTAACAATCATATTACCCAAAAAACACTAGTTTTAAAAATAATAGTAATATGGACAATATTATAATTATAATTCAAAATACAATTAATACTAATATTATTATTATCAAAACTATAGTAACATCATTATTATTATTATTATTATGTATTATTAATAATAGTAATTGCTATTAATTAACAATGATATAAAATAAAAATAATGCTAATAACCCGCAAACAATATTAATAACAACAATAATGATGATATTATTATTATTACTATTATTGTTAGTGAGCGGAGGTGCAAAGGAGTTACCGCTGTAAAAATCAATGGCTACGTTTTAATTGTTAGTTTTCGTACAACTGTGTTATTATTTATTATCAAGATATTTTTTATGTACTTATTTGGATTAAATATAGGAACCTCAACGCTGCAGTCGAAAAATACTTCTGGTTCCTATTGATATATTTAATTTATAACAACAAGCATTGAGAGAGAGGCATACAACACAGTGTGTGTATAGTGTTCAGCCGATAAAGGAGTCTAGACTAGTGAGTGTTGTTTACCTGACTCTGTCTGAAAGCAATACAATTATTGGAAAAAAACTGGTTGTTTGGAGAGACCATATACTTTATTAGTATTTATGTACTACCCTAAAAATTACTTCATAATTCATTTTCCAGCACAGTTTGCTCCTGATATATGGGATGAGATTACACAAGGCATTATGGGAGGGTTCAGAGTCAGTTGTTTTGTGTTGATGGAATGTATCTGAACCGATCTGCCAAACCTGCGGTGCAATATCAGAAGAAGGGGATTTCCATATAACCTCTGAGTCTGAGGAACACAGAAGCACTCTTCTGCAAATCTGATGCTAATTGAAATGAATTATAATTTGTACTTTATTTATAAATGTCCCTGGTCTTATTGTGTCATGTTAAGAGTATCACATTCATTATTTATTTGCTATGCTCTTTCCTTTCATTTCTGTTCATCCAAAAATACATGAGTATACTAATATTTAGCAACACATTGTCTTAATTTAGTGATGTACTTTACTGTTCAAAAGGTTGAAATGATTGATGAGAATAATAATAATAAAAATAATTATTTAAATTGGTATAAATATAATTTACTTATTTTAATAAAAAAATAAAATAAAATTATTATTTAACTACTAAGTATATATTTATTGTTATATTTATTGTATTACTATTATTATTTTACATTGATTATATATTGATACTATCAATTAATTGTAATATTATCTAATCAAAATAGTTAAATGTATGTGTGTGTGTGTATATATTCACTTTTCTCAGTATTTCTTAATGCTGCTTAATATTTTTGAGGAGATTGTTTTTTTTTCAGACTAAATAGAACAGCGTCTATTTAGAAATAGATATAGTTTTTAACATTATACATGTCTTTACTGTGAAAATGTCTTTAATGCATCCTTGCTCAATAAAAGATAAAAAACTGACATTGAAACGGTACTGTATAAGCATATTATACTATTTTAATTATAATTAAATACTAATAATTATATTTATGTATTTATATTTATTTATTTATTCATTTATTATTTTTTATGTTTATTAAATCTAAAAAAATATTTTATAAAAATACTATTTATTTTTATTGTTGCACGCTTTATTTCTCTCTTTCTTTTAAATGCTAAAAGATTATTTCCAGACGGAAGTGGTCCCAGAGTCTCTTCTCTGATTCATCAAAAGATGGCAGAGCACTCTTCTCTCAGAGCAGTTCGACTGTAACATTCAAACTAGCAAGGCGACAAAAATATACACCTAAAAGCCTAAAGCTTCCTGAAATGTACCGCGGTGATTTCCCACAAAGTTAGGCGAAGTGAAAGAAAGAGAACTGAAAGTGAGCGTCACATGACAGACACTCAATGAATGAACGTCACATGATGAGAGGCGCTTTAACTCACTGATATCTACGCTCTGTATGTCAACATTATCAGTAATTATCAACGTTTAGTCATAGATTGTTTGCTTCAGATATGACCGCTTGCAATACATGTGACATGAATTCATTGTGTGGGTTTATTACTGCTACATCTGTCATGTGATTGTTTGTTTTTCCAACAAAAAAACGGTGAATTTCCTTCTTCCTTTTTCGCCTGTGCGTTTACTCCGCTCGTGATCTGTCATGAAACAAGTTTCTTCTGTCTGCTTCCTCAGGCAGCAGTTTGTCGGCGGCCCGTTGGACATGCACACGGATCTGCTTCCCAGCGACTTTGACTTCCCGAGTCTGAACCTCACTCAAAATGAAGACCTTCCTCTGGTAAGAGCCTCCTGATTTTCTGATAAAATGACGTCTGTCTGGATGGGATGAAGACTGCGTTTGTCATGTCACAGAGGCTTGGTGTTCAAAAGAGCATGTTTTACTTGTTTTTAAGTCTGTAAATTAGGGCTGTGCGATATGGAAAAAAAAAACCTGTCACCATTTTCTTGAACAATATTGCGATTTCGATTTGAATCGTGATTTTGACACACGGACATGTTTAACACAGTGCATCTGAAACATTTTTCCAAAGGAAAACAACAGACAAATAATAATCACCTAGTGAAGGTGTAACAGACCTTTATAAAAGACCTGACAAAACAGATAAATACTCTGTGTGTGTGTGTGTGTGTGTGTGTGTGTGTATGCGTGTAACAAAATAGCTGTCAATTTGGGATTTACAACCGTATTTTCTTTACTGGTGTGAGTCTCATTCAAACAGCAGCTTTCAGTTGTGTTTTATCACTGTTTGTGCCCAAATCTTCATTCACCGACAGCAGCTTTTAAATTTGGGTGGAGAACGGAGCATTTGAATGGCGTTCACACAGCGCCTGTGTTCCGAGGATGCGGTTGTGAGTCCGGAAAAATCTCCAGGTGTGAGTTCAGTTACAGAATGCTGTTGTCACACCCGCAAATAACCCAATTGTGAGCTCTTTGTGACGCTGCCTCGGGTGTTGAAATAGGTTCGTTGTGTTACCCTGTTTTGCCGCAACAACGCACCGAGGTCTTCATTACCTGGCTCTGTGATGCATCAGCTTTCCTGTATCCAAAGTAATCCCACACCACAGATGTTGACTTTTTGGGAGGGACAAAGTCCTCCTGTGCTGAACTCATCATCTCTGTTTCTGCAGCCTATTTGTCATTAAGCTCAGTCTCGCTGTGTTGTAATTGGTTCAAATAGCATACTGCAGAAAAATAAAAATCATGCTGTTAGGCGATTTAGATATCCCGCATGTTCACATCGCGATTTCGATACGATTTCAAATAACATTGGATTGGAGCAGCAGGCAAGGTTATTATAGTTTTGCATTTTTAAATTAGTTTTTATTTTAATATCGTTTTCAAATTTGCTATAAATTTTAGTTTAGTTTTAGTTTATTTCATGAATGGTTTTCTTAGAAACTTTTTGGTTTCGTTTTTATTTTGTGAAAACATTTCTATTTTATTTTTATATATTTAGTTTCAGTTTTAGTTTTAGTAATTATA
>JAUCNO010000460.1:8379136-8406276 GCA_032353835.1 Enteromius viviparus
TTCTTTCTATATATATATATATATATATATATATATATATATATATATATAATACAAAATAAATTAAATGAATAGAAAAATATAAAATTATGTATTTGTATTTATTTTACATTTATTAAATTTACTCATATAAAGTATCATTATTTAAATATTATATATACATTTATAAAAGTTAAATCAATGTTAAATAAACATTATTTTATATTTAAATGCATATAATATTTATATATACTCTTATATTATTTATACATAACATATAATATTATTTTAATATTTTATATATATATATATATATATATATAATACAAAATAGTATACATAAATATTAAAAATATTTAAATATAAAATATATCAATCACATGTGACTGTGTAAGTCAAAGTCTAGTTTTTCTTTTACTTCAAATTATTTTTTCTTTTTATTTTAATATGTGACAAGTTCTTGATTGATATTATGCACTTACAACCATCATTTTGATTGCAAAGGCTGACTGGCAACAGTAAGCATGACAAACATGAAAGCTTGTTTCCAGTAAGAGGTGTACACAGGTGATTCTTGGATTTGGTGCAATTTGATATTTTTTCGCCTTTTGCGTGAGCTAATTTCTGTGTTATAGCTTGTATTTTGAAATCTCCTTGCTGTTAAAAAGCTCTAATGATTGCGTAAATCTCAGGAAGTGGATGAACCACAGCAAATGTTTTGACATGATTTTTGCACATTTTTTGGCAGGTGTCTTGTAGTTGTGGTGTGAGTTTTAGATGAGAATGAGTTAGTACAGGAGTGCACTGGTGTATTGATCTCATCAGGACTAGTGTTATCTGAAGGGTTTGGGTCTCTATTTTGGGCCTGAGGCAGGGCCACGCTCGTGTTTTACGGGAACAGTGTGATATAAAGTGCTGTTAAGGCACAATGAGTCTTCGCTTCCCAAACTGACATCTTCCTTGTGCTATCGTTCATCCATTCTTTTGTTTGCCTTTTTTGCCCCCTCTTTGCTCTTTCATTGTGCATTATTTTATTTGTCCACTCTTTTTCTTCCTTTAGGTTTTCCGTTCGTCCGTTCTTTTGTTTGCTCTTTTTGTCCACTCCTTTATTTGTCTCGTCTTTTGCTTGTGCATTCTTTCATTTGTCCTTTCTCTTTTTTGGCAGTTTTTGTTTTCTATTGTTCATCTGTTTCATTTGTCTGTTCTGTTGCTTGTCCATTCTGTAATTAGTCTGTTCTGTCACATGTTTTGTCTATGCTTTTTCATTGTCTTTCACTGCCATTATTCATTGTTTGTCTGTTTTTTCGTCCATTCTTTCATTTGTTTCGTTTGTCCATTCTTTAATTTGTCTGTTTTTTTGTCCATTCTTTCATTTGTTTCGTTTGTCCATCCTTTCATTTGTCTGTTTCGTTTGTCCATCCTTTCATTTGTCTGTTTGGTTTGTCCATTCTTTCATTTGTCTGTTTTTGTCCATTCTTTCATTTGTTTCGTTTGTCCATCCTTTCATTTGTCTGTTTCGTTTGTCCATCCTTTCATTTCTCTGTTTTTTGTCCATTCTTTTATTTGTCTGTTTTCTTTTTTAGATTAGCTGTTGTTTGTCTTTTTCTGACTTGTCAGTTTTTTGATGCATGTTCTTCTGTTTGTCCTTTCATCTGTTCTTTCTTTCTTTCCATCTGTCCATTGTTTGTTTGATCTTTTCATTTGTTTTTCCATTATTTTGGTTGATTGTGTTTCATTTTGCTTCTATCTTTCTTTGTCTTTCTCTTTTTTATCCATGTTCTTGCAGTTATTTTGTTCTTTCATTTGTCAAATTTTTACTTTCTTTTTCTTTCGGAGTAATATTTTTTTTTTCTTTAGGCCATTTGCCTTCTTTATCCCTTTCACTCGTTTGCGTCTTTCTTTCCATCGTTTGCCTTCTTTTTCAAAGTTTGCCATTGTTTGTAGTTTTTTTCTTTGCCTTTTTTCTTACAACTTTATTAAAGCTTATGTCTTTCTTTCTTTTTTTATTATGTTTTTAATTTTATTTTTTCATGTCCTTTGTCATCTTTTTTTTATTGCTGTTCTTGATTTTTATCTTTCTTCACCCTAAATAAAACAAATAAGACATCAGGAAGCTGGCTCTGATAATCTGGCAGTGACGCTTCAGGCTCGTCTGCAGTTTTCCCGTCAGTGCTGGTTGGGAAGGTTCAATAAGTGTCATGCTGTGGTGTAACCTGACACATTGTCGTAATAATGAGGCTTTATTACAGTATGGGAGTGTCAGGAGATGTTTGAGTGTGTTTTTTTCACTCGTACACGCCAGCTTTACTCATTTTACACCAGCTTGTCTTGCAGGTGCATCTTTTTTTCCTTACATTTCATACAGGAAACATTTGCGCAGGCTTACAGTAAATGATGCATTTCTGGTGGTCCCCACAGATAAGCGCTGCCACCTCATCTCTACCGGGTGTCTCTATATTTCCCTCGGCAATGATTTTCAAAGCTCCTCTACAGTCAGCTTTCCTGTTACTTCTAGCTTTTAGTCGTTAAATGTTTATGCTGACAATGCATGGTGGTGCATGTCAAATGGAAAAAAACGGCTTTAGGAAACTCTACCATCTTTCCCTAATTCACCCCAACCCATACAGACACCTCAGCAGTCTTCAAAGACACCTTGGTTTTACACAGCACCGCATCCAAAAACCAAACAGAACTGAAATTGTCCATTCACAAGGCTGGAAAGTGTCGAAGCCTCTCAGGATTTCTCTTTTGGGTTATAGAGTTCAGGTCAGCTTGCTCTGTAGATGTAACCGTGGTGGGATTTAAGATGGATGGAAACGAACACAAAGATTTTCCTCAGTGTATGTGACCACATTACCTTCCTGTAAATGCAAAAGTGACTATATTAGACACATTGCTCAAGAAGTAACAATACGACAATATTCAAATATTTACATGAGCATAATGTTGCAATTCACAAATATTTTGATGCTTACCTAATCAAAAAATTATTTCGACATTATTGCCCAATGATATCCAAATGACTTAAAGCATGAAAATTACAATATAAAGTGACTAGAAAAGCTTAAAGGAGCAGAACCATTTAAAGTTAATGTTCATTTAAAAAAAAACTATCATTAATGGGATATAAAAAAATGAATTTCAGAAAATTTATATTTAAGCTATATTTGGTCAATAGGGGGTTTCATGCAGTATTGGAAAGTAACTAGTTACACTTAATGTGTAAAATATGTATTTATATATATGTAGTTAAATTACAGTTACAAAGCCAGCTGCATCTGAATATTTTCACACACATACATATTTGTATGATCTCTTTCCCATATTGCATTTTGACGGCGCTAAAAAACAAGACACCAGTGTTTCAGGGGTTTAGGACACATGCTTATTTGATTTGATTTGATTTAGTAATTGGGTTTATGTATGTTTTATTTTTTTAAGAGTAACCGTTTTTTTCCAGGCAGTTGTATTTCCTGTTGTAGCCGTGCCAAGATTTGATTTCGAAAACAGTATCATAGTTATCTTAAATCTAGATTTAACTTCAGAACAGTAAAACAGTTAAAGTACAAGATGTCCTAAAGTATGATTTTATGGTGGCTGTGACTTAAATTCTTATAATCTTAATTCAATTGATGAAGCTGGGTATTGTAAAGTTAAACTTTACTGCTTCAAATGTAGAAAAACGTTTAACAGCTACATTTAAAATTGATTACATTTGATTCCTTTTTTCAGTTACATGACTTTAATAAAGTAATAGTTAAACTACTTATTACTTGTAATATGTAACCTTTTATATATAAGTAACTTTCCCAGCAGTGGTTTCAGTTATAAGTAATATAGAAGTTATACAATATTTAAGGGATAATATACAGGCAGCCAGTAGTCATCGCAGGAATAAGCCCCGACAGTGTGATCAGGACCCGACGCGAAGTGGAGGGTCTTTTATCACGCTGAAGGGGCTTATTTCGCGATAAGTACCGGCTGCCTGTATATTATCCCGCTTGTTACGCGGCTACTTGCCACATAAGAAAAAAAACTGAACATGAATATGAATTTGAAACATTTTATTGCCGTATTTGTTTTAAATTAACATTTTCATCTTTCCGCGAAACGATATAGTACCACGTGACTAACATTCAACCGTGAGACAATTTATAACATCTACATATGAATATATAACAACTGATGTATTTTAGTTATTTTTTGCACCTCATGTTGTCTGGTGTTTGTCACAAGATGGCGCCTAACGGTAATCTTTGTTGGCGCGGAGGGATTTAAACACACAAGTAGTCCCGGCTATGCATTATTACTTTGAAGCGGTTATTATTCGAAAAGAACCAATCTGCAAATGTTTCAACTGACCAATCAGAATCAAGCATTCCAGAGAGCCGCGTAATAAATATATGTGAGTATTGTGTATATTTATTATGTATGTATAAATATGCACGTTTTGTTTATACATTAAATATAATTTATACAAATCTAAATATATACGTAAATACATGAAAATATTTTCAAAATGCATGCTGTATTTGTGTGTCTGTATATTATAAATATACACAGTATGTATGTAAACAAAAACTTTTATTTTGGATTAATCGCCGTTAATTATTAATTGACAGCACAAGTTTCAAGTAATAGTAACTGAAGTTTTATTGGTAAGAATTGTTGACCATAAGGTATTTAACAGCATTTAATCGGTCATTTGCTGCTGTCACACTGTTTTGCATTATGCAAATAGTTGCATTAAGAGGATATGAGTAAACTTTTTTTCTTCATGGAAATTTTATCTTACATGGTGACACTGGTGAAGGTTTTATGTGCTTAGTTAGACTCGACTTTAGCATGGCCGAATTTCTCAGATAGCTGTTAGTAAGTACAAAGAAACTTCAGAACGTTTTTGGAAAACGAGTTTCAAACCTCTCACTGTGTTTATCTGCAGGCATTTTACCTCGTGATCATGTAAAAAGGCTCAATTTAGTCTGGCAAATATCCACTGCCTCGCTCAGGAACAAAAGATGGTCTCATTCGGTCGAGGTCAGTGAGTTCATGCCAGGTCGCTTGGCAGTAGGCGAGTTAATTACTTTTAGTTCCTTTTTTAAACATACATTTATATTGGCCTCTTTTATAAATGTTAAATAAACTAGTTTATTAACTATTTCTCAACATCTTTTTTTTCTGTTAACACATGCAAAAGTCAGCTTCTTTTTTTATTTCTTTTTTTTTGGGACGTTCCGTTTAAGCAAACGCGTTTCAGGGAAAGCGCAATATTAATAACATCCATCCATCCGATGCCACTCTGTCATCCTGAAGCAGGGGAATCCCTGTTTGCTGGCTCAGCAGCGGAGAAAAGGAGTGGAGAGACAGAGAGGAGGCGGCCCCGGCCTTCCAGGAAGTCTTGCCTTGTTCCTTGTGGTTTGCCCCAGAATGTACAAAGTCAAATTATGCCGTTGCCATTTGCTAAACAATATCCAAAGTCACTCCCCTTAGAGAACTGCAGTATTTTTGTTGTTCTCTTATTGGAATCAAGTCGACTACTGGGATTTCTTTGTTCACGTTTGGCAGCGCTCTTGGAAATGCGTCTTCAAAAGATCAAAGCACACATAAAATACGTTACAACATGATTCGTCAGCAAATCATGACCAAAGCTGTTTGATCAGAGAAAATGGGCAGGTTGTGACCTTAGGTTTCAGAACCCCCCTGAGAGGATGGTTTTGGGAGCACCTTCTTGGGTGAATCCAGTGTAGAGGCAGTCTCTGTCTGGTCCCTGCTGGAATGTTGCCGTTCTATATATGGACATAAATGTGTTTTTGTCTGTTGTCAAGTCATTCTATGTTCCACAAGCACTTCATCCTCCTTCCCAGCACAATGAAATCAATGAGCAACATCATTTGAATGCGGAAAGACAGCTTAACCACTGCCTGGAGACAGGAACAGCCTGTTGCTTAAACACTCGACGACTTATGGTGTGATTTAGGTCTACACTGTTGATAAATGCAATTTTAGAAAGTTAGAAACATTTGAAAATTTAACATTTTTAAGTGTTTTTAATGTATGTTTAGTATATATATATATATATATACATACACAAACACACACTTTTATTTACATTTTTACATTTTAATGAAAAAAAATCTCTCTAATATTTTTTTTTATATATATATATAAATTTATGCATTAAAATGTAAATAAAAGTGTGTTTGTGTGTATATATATATATATATATATATATATAATATTAGTATTACAGCTTTTTTTAATGGAAAATGAAACAAAATTGTGATATGAATAATGAAAATTAAGTATTTTAAAATTTTCATTTATATTTCCTAAAACAGGTCATATATAGATATCAATTAATATATAAATGAAATATAGTATATTAAATATATTAATATTTTATCTAAAGTAAATGTTTTTGTTTGCATAATATATGTATGTGTGCTGTGTTTTTTTATGTGTATATATACAGTATAAATACAAACACATTTAGAATATATTTTGAAAATATTTTCATGCATATATATTCATATTATTAGATTTTATGTTGTGTTTAAATATATTAAATATATAAACATAACACATTTTTCTTCAATTTAAACATGCATGTGTTTGTATTTTACCATAAAATATGTTTATAAATTTATATGCACACACAATTATAAATGCACACATATATACTTCTACTTATTTATGAGTGTGTTTGTGCTTGTGTGAATATATTAAATTATAGACATCAAGATAAAGATGTTTATTACAACTGACATTTTTATATATGCGTGTGTGTGTGATCCTTATGAAAAAATGAGGATGTTAAATTAAAGATGTTTACACTTTATTTTAAGTTGTTCTTGTTACATGTTACATGTACTTTGCACTGTTACAATTAATTATGCATAATTACATGCAAGTAACCCTAAACCAAACCCTTATTCTAACTTTAACCAAATAATAAGTGTGCATGTGTGTGTGTGTGTGTGTGTTTGTTTTTGTTTTATATATATATTACAGTCTTACAGTTTTTTATTAATGGAAAAAAAAATGATATGGATGACATCTTCGATAGAAAAGAAATGATGCACGATGGCCGAGTTTTCCACTCTCAGTTTCATGTCGCAGCCTTTAATCTATGTTTATGATCTCCATAATCAAGTATAGAGGAAGTACAATTACTTTGAATTCGTGGCTTCGAATAGAAGGTTTTTAAACCTTTCATCTTTACGAAAGAGCACGAGGTTCTCACAGTTTCTGCTGTGACCCATCTAACATCACAAACATTCACACCTTAACGACAAAGACATGTTGAAAGAATACAAGGATCTAAAGCACTGTGAGATAGGATTATGTCAGCACAGCCCATGTTTTGGACCGTAAGCAGCTCATTTTGAGGTCAACCCTAATCTGACTCGCACCTAAAATGGTTTCTATTAATGAAACGGACCGAATACCACAGCCCCTGGCCACCCTCCAGTTCCCAGTTGTTTTCCACTTGCTGCTTTTCCTCGAACACTGAAGAGTTCTTGGAAAATCTTGGCTGTGTGAAGAGCGTCTCGAGTCCCTTCAAATCCTTCATACATTCCACTAACACACACACACATCTTTTACTACAGAAGCTTCTGATTAGCTGAGTGTGATGTACTAGGGCTGCACGGTTTTGAGAAAAAACCTAATTTCGTTTTTTTCTGACAAATATTGCGATTGCGATGCGATTTTTGATTTTCTCACAGACTGTATTTAGGGGAATCATTTCTTTTGCGATATAACGTGTTATAGCCGTCGCGAATGCAGTTTTAATGCTTGGTTGCTTACTTTCTCCATGGCTAGTCATGGCTTCGTCTTCATCCACACTTTTTGTGCATGCATCATATTGCTGTCGGTGGTGCTTTTTAAGATGCTGCTATAGATTGGTAGTGTTTCCTTTGGATCTGGCCACGGCACTCTTTTGCTCCAGGTCGTTCTTCGCGAATCCAAAATAAGTCCAAACAGCTACCCTTCTTGTTTACCAAGTGCTCCCTTGCTTCCTCTCCCGTCACCGAAGAAGTGCCTTCGGCCATTTCTGCAAGCTTTTTCTATTGGCACAATTTGAGGTACACGTTGTGTGTTAGCTGCTTTGCTGCCGACAGAAAGCCGGTGCACTGCATACAACCTTGTTTCCATTGCCATTTCTAATTGGCCAGCAAGCCAGGAGCGCGAGACTCGACCATTTTGATTGGCTAATAGGTTTGTCACTCAAATGTCAGAGGCGGGGGGAAAAACTCAGACTCCTGAGGTTAGGTAATCGCGGGACTTAAAACCTCAATATCGATGCAATAAAGGTTAATCGTGCAGTGTAGACATCCATCAATTAGTGATTAAAACAATAGACATTTTTAGCAATTTCGTTAACAATTTCGCAATTGTGAGTATATTCTATATATATATTTTTTTTTTTATTGTGTAGTCTATTTTATTTATTGCATTTTTTAATTGTTGATTTATTTCATTAATGGATTGTTTTATTTTGAGGCTCTATCTTGTGTATATCTTGCATTCATTAACATTTTTTTCATTAATTTATTATTTAATTTTAAAGCTATTTACAAATATTTTTTTTATTGTTTAGATCTTGCATTCATTTGTATTTTTTTCACTCATTTATGTAATTTTATTTATTAAAGGTTTATTTGTTGATTTATTTTGTTCATTTAATATTTTATTTTGAAGCTATTTACAAATTAAAAAAAAAATGTTTAGATCTTGCGTGATTAGATTAGATTTTTTTCACTCATTTAATTTGTTTTATTGGAAGTTGATTTGCAGATTCATTTCATTCATTTAATATTTTATTTTGAAACTACAAATTGGTTAAAGAATTTTTCTTGTTTCTTTTCTCTCAGGACCTCCAATCTCTGGATGATCTGCCAATCTTCTCCCCTCCAACCGACTCCTTAAGCGAATACACCGCTAATAACGTAATTAATACTGACATGCCTCCCAACGTGCCCACGATATGGGACATCAAAACACCAGCAGCAGTCCAAGAGGTGAGGCTGATTTCTCACACATGCACTTTTTCCAAATGCCAATGTTTTTCAGTTGTTTTTGCCATTTCTGTGGAATATTATTTCCGTGGTACGAGAAACCACACTTGCGATCGACACACCCGTCAACAGAACCTTTGTTCCTGCTCTGATAGTAAACCATGTGACCTTTCTGTTGGCTTTAACTTTTCGTTTCTCTTTTTCCTCTTCAGCTTAATTCTAACAGGTTTCAAGGATTAAACTCGTTAGATGACATCACTGCTATTATTAATACACCACCCATAGGAGGTTATCAGGTGTGTTTTTAATTGTGATTGATAATAATAGTAAAAATGTTATTGAATGATATATATTTTTAGAAAAACTGTAGTAGTAGTCTTTATTTTTATATAAAAAGAAATGATAAAATAATTTTTAATATATTTTTATACAAATAGAAAGCTTATTTTTTGAACACGTACACAAGATTTCAGTGTCTCTGTAAAGTCTTTCTCTTTCTGTTTTTCTTCTCTATGTCAATCATATCACGTGTTTACACAGAGACCCCAAACACAGCCAGAAGAGGAAGAGGAAGTCGAGGTGGAGGAGACAGAAGAGCTGGGTCATGTCGACACCTATGCAGACTACAGGCCCTCTAAATGTGAGCGATGATTTTTGGTATGCGTTTTGTGGCTACTCATGTCCTACAGAAGATTTATATCCTTTTCGCTTTCTCTTCTGCTATTTTAGCCAAGATAGGAATATCCCATCCAGACCGAGTGGTGGAGACGAACACTTTGTCAAGTGTACCTCCTCCAGATATCACCTACACCCTGTCCATCCCAGAGGAGACCATAAAGACCGGCCAGCTTTCTGCTTTGCAGCTGGAGGCCATTATCTACGCCTGCCAGGTACCCTGACCAACTTTGCCTTTCCTCTCAACAACATGCACAACAAAAGAAAATAATTGACTGAACTCTTTCACAGTACCCAAAATAGCCTTATACATTTGGCAAGAAAAAAAAACATATATATATATAAATATGGAGTTATGTTTTAAATATGTTTTATTTATTGTATTATTTATATATTGTGTTTTTATTTATGTATTGTATCACTATGAGGCTATTTCCTTTTTTTATTACTGTTTAAATCCCACTTTCTTTCTTTCTTTCTTTCTTTCTTTCTTTCTTTCTTTCTTTCTTTATTTATTTATTTATTTATTTATTTTTAGGCTATTTACAAAGAATGTAATGTCTTAGATAATTTTTAATTTTTTTAGATCCTGCATTTATTTATTGTTTTTTTTTAAGGCTATTGACAAAAAAAGTAAATGTTTAGATCATAAACATATATATATCTTTCAATTTATTGTCTCATATTGTGGCTATTTACAAAGATTATTAAATTGTTTAGATCCTGCATTTATATATTTTAAGGTTGGTAGCATCCTGCATGTGTTTTTTAGGTTTAATGTTTTGTTACTTATTGTATTGCTTATATATATATATATATATATATATATATATTATATCCTGGCCAGTTCATTAACACTGTCTTTCCCCAAAAAGTTATAGTAAACGTAGCATCAGTCTGATCGTTTGCAAATATTTTCTTTCTAATCATTAACATTGACTTGCTTATAACACTCTACAGCAACACGAAGTGATTCTCCAGAACAACCAGCGGGCCGGCTTCCTCATCGGGGACGGAGCCGGAGTGGGCAAAGGCCGCACAGTGGCTGGCATCATCCGAGAAAACTTCTTAAAGGGAAGGAAGAAAGCACTATGGTAAGCGATCTCCAGATCATCCAACCTTACCAAACTCGCACCGTTGACTCCTCATCAAAGACCGACTCTAGATCCGATGCCTCATCCTCCTCATCTCTCCTCCAGGTTCAGCGTCTCCAATGACCTGAAATATGACGCAGAGAGAGATCTCCAAGACATCGGTGCACCCGATATACAAGTGCATGCCTTGAATAAGGTCACTATTACTGTGCGGCTCAATCAGCAGCCCTGTGAACGGAGATCACGTTTCCAGTGATGCACATTCTAACAGACTTTCCCCGTAGCTTTTCTCAAGGCATCTAACTTGAACTGTTTTCCCTGCAGATAAAGTACGGAGACACAGCTACCTCAGAAGGGGTCCTGTTTGCGACCTACTCGGCACTAATCGGAGAGAGTCAGGCGGGCGGCCAACTCCGAACGCGCCTGCAGCAGATCTTAGACTGGTGTGAGCCGTGTTTTGATGGAGTCGTATCCTTCTATGTGCATAATATATATATATATATAACAAAGTTATATCTATCAGAATTAAGTTTTTTGGAGGCTATTCACAAATTTATTTATTTATTTATTGTGTGATATAGTTATTTATTTTATTAATATGTATTGTTTTATTTTGAGGCTATTTACAAATCATTTGTAATTGTTTAGATCCTGCATTTATTTATTTACAGATTTTGTTGACAGGCCTTAAACCCCTTGAAAGAAACAAATTGAAAGCAATATTAAAAAATCAGCATTAATAATACATTAAACATTATATTTATTGTATTAAGTAAATTAATGATATGTATTAAAATATATATATATACTATATTTTACATATTAATAATAATAATTATTATAATTATATAATAAATGTAATATATTTAAAATATAATTAATATAAAAATATTGTATATTGTTTTTATTTATATTTAATTTTGTTTTCTAAACAGAGTCATGTATGATTCACTTTATTTAATATAATATTTATTTATTTTTTATGGAATGATGTGTTATTTTGTTTAACGCTATTTTTATTTCTCACTGTAAAAATAAATTTTGTAAAATATATATTTTTTTCTTTTAACTTGCAACTTCTGTTTTCTGTTGTTTTTTTTATTATTATTTTGTTTAGTTGTTTTTTTTTTTGTTTTTTTTGTTTTTTTTTATACAACCCTCAGCTAAATATGTGTGTGACCAGTGAACAGTGAAGTTGGTTTTACCCTTGACCATAGACATAGATCATATTTGACGAATGCCACAAAGCCAAAAATGCAACATCCACAAAGATGGGCAAAGCCGTGCTGGATCTGCAGAACAAGTTGCCGTTGGCCAGAGTGGTGTACGCCAGTGCCACAGGTGCCTCAGAGCCAAAGAACATGATCTACATGAGCCGTCTGGGGATCTGGGGAGAGGGAACGCCCTTCAGGACCTTTGACGACTTCCTCCACACCATTGAGAAGAGGTTTGTAGAGGAGCACGAACTTGTTAGCTGGCGAGTATGAAAACACTCCTTTTTGGATATGTGACCTGAATGTGTTCTTTACTGATAGGGGCGTGGGGGCCATGGAGATTGTCGCCATGGATATGAAGGTCAGTGGGATGTACATTGCACGCCAACTCAGCTTCTCAGGAGTCTCCTTCCGCATCGAAGAGATCAGCCTGGACGATGATTTCAAACTTGTGTACAACAAAGCTGCTAAACTTGTGAGTTATGAGAAGAATCCCAGAAATCCGAGCCGGTCGTCTTGCTTTAATTTTAAAGGCGTAGTTCACTCAAAAATGAAAATAAGCCCATGGTTTACTTTTTTATCAAGCCACCCTAGATGTATTTTTTTCTTCAGAAGAAAAATACAATCAGACTTATATATTGTTTTAAAAATGGATGCCTCTTCCAAGCTTTTATAATGGCAGTGAATGGGTGCTGAGATTTTGAAGCCCAAAAAAGTGCATCCATCCTTCATTAAAAAGGCTCCACACAGCTCCAGGGGTTAATAAAGGCCTTCTGAAGTGATGTGTTTGTGTAAGCGAAAGCTAAAAATATATCTAATCACTGACTATCTTTCCCTGAAATTATAAAGTTACAGCAGAGGAATAATGACTAAATCCGTTTGCCAAACAAAGAGGCTTCACAGTACAGTGCAATACTAATATTAACCATTATTACAATACTTTAAAGGTGCATTCTGGTCATTCAATCCCCATTCACATTTAGTATATGAAATAGAGTGACCAGGACGTGTAGGTTTGATGACCAAATTGTCTTTTTTGGGTGAACTGTCCCTTTATATAAAGTAAACCAATACTAAATCGGTTACTAATACTAGATTGTTACTAGTAAGTGCCTGTCTGACAGCATGTTCATTCACCGTGTATCCATCCAGGGATTATCCGTAGTAACATTATTGGCTAATATTACTGGCTTAAATAATTGTTTTTTATCTTAATGATTTAAAAATAATAATTAGTAAAGTTGCATGTGTGTGCGAGAGTAATTTGAAGGCCAAGTGCCACCATTGTTGTGTTTTTGGAGATAATGTTGAAATATTCTAGTTATTTTTTTCCCTCTGTGGTATGGAGTATTGTGTACTTGATTTTTGGTATCGTGACATCCGTACTGTGTACGCATATCTGACACCTAAATCTGTTATCTGGTTTGCAGTGGGCGGAAGCTTTAGCTGAGTTCATGCAGGCCGCTGACGAGCTCTGCATGAGTTCCAGGAAGTCCCTGTGGGGTCAGTTCTGGTCGTCCCACCAGCGTTTTTTTAAATACCTTTGCATCGCCGCCAAGGTTCGCTGCCTGGTGAAACTGGCCAAAAAGGAGCTGGAAGCAGGGAAGGTCAGTCCGAGCAGTGACTCTGAACTTTCTCTAACAATTATTTGTGTGGCTGTAGGCATTTTACACTAATTTTCTTCTTCTCTCTCTAGAGTGTCGTGATAGGGCTACAGTCAACAGGTGAGGCTCGAACCAGAGAAGTCCTTGACGAAAATGACGGACACCTGGACAGATTTGTCTCTGCTGCCGAGTAAGTCGATTTTGGGCATCGTTGAAACCTTTCTGAACTATACGGACCCCTTACGACTAGTAGTTGCTCTTGCAGTTTCACAATGATACAACATGTGCTACTGTGGTCGTCTCACAGGCCGTGCATCATTCTGAAAGCCAGTGTCATCTGATAAATACCACTTCCTAAAGGCATTACACAAAAAACACTTTTTTACACAATTATGTGTTTGCTTGTTCCTCAGGGGTGTGTTTCAGTCACTGGTCCTCAAACACTTTCCGTCAGAGAAGCAGAGGAGAGAAAAAGGAGCAGGGAACAAGAGGAAACGTGAGTGTTCGTATCGCTACCCCTAAATTGCCGATCTTCAGTTTTATCCTTGAGGTTTAATCGATCGTTCTCACGCAGGTAAGCCACGTGGACGGCAGCCCAAGCAACCCCGACACGGCACTGATGTAGGGGGAGTGATCAACATCAGCGATGAGAGCAGCACTGAGTCTGACGTCTTGGATAGCGACTCCAACTCCTCGCCAGACTCCATCCAAGACAACAGCGACGATGTCATCTTCGTTGACCAAACCAGCTACCAGAACGGTACGTTGACTGCGTATTTTATAGTGCGACTCGTGTGCTTTGATAGGGCTCCTCCACATCCTCATGATTTTCGCTCGCAGCACTTTTGTAGTAAGCTGATCTTCGCTTTCATCCTTCCTTAGCACGGTTAGAGGAGAAGAAACAAGGGCTCCTCAGCAAGATCGCCGAGCTGGGAAAAGAACTACCTCTTAACACACTGGATGAGCTCATCGATAAATTTGGAGGTCCAGAACAAGTATCAGAGGTCATTATTCATGCATACATACTCCTATACATACACCTGTGTACCAAGGTTGCGTCCGAGCGCTAAACATCCTTTGTGTCTAGATGACGGGACGTAAAGGCCGAGTGGTGCGTCGACCGGACGGCAGCGTCCGTTACGAATCCCGCGCCGAGCAGAGCCACACTATCGACCAAATCAACATCAAAGAGAAAGATCGCTTCATGAATGGAGAGAAGGTAGATTTCAGAAAGACTATTCTTTTATGATTCTTTTGATGCATCCAGTAAAACCTTCATGTACTCCCTTCAGTTGGTAGCCATCATATCAGAAGCGGCCAGTTCTGGGATCTCACTGCAGGCTGACAGAAGGGTGAAGAATCAGCGGCGCAGGGTTCACATGACCCTGGAGCTGCCTTGGAGTGCAGACAGGGCCATACAGCAGTTTGGTGAGTAGGCAGCATTACCTCACGGCTACCTATTAAGTTTGAGGCCATGCACTAGTTATTTTACCAGCTCCAGACTAGATCACAAGTGTATCAACACTCGAGCACAGCGTCAATAATTCCACCTGCATCACCCAGCCACAACCTCTGTCATCAAAGCTTGCTTCCCATAAAGAGTGTCACTGCACCACAACGACTAGCTGACAACACTTTCTGTTCTTCAGGTCGCACTCATCGTTCCAATCAGGTCACAGCACCAGAGTACATTTTCCTGATCTCAGAACTGGCAGGCGAGCGACGATTTGCATCCATCGTGGCAAAGAGGCTGGAGAGTCTGGTGCGTCCCTGACATCCTTACTCTTAGCTGGTTTCCATTCCTTGTTAATGTACACCATTCACCACCATTCAAATGACCTGAACGATTAGTAATGGATGGGAAAAAAATTTGATATTGTGAAATATTGTTATGATGTAAAATAAAATGTTTCTATTTTAATATACATGTCATTTATTTCTGTGATGGATTCTGAATTTTCAGCATCATTAATCCAGTCTGTCACATGATGCTGATTTATTATCAGTGCTGGAAAATGTTGTGCTGCTTAATATTTTTGGGGGGAATGTGTGATATTTTTCTCAGGATTCTTTGATGAATAAAAAGTTCAAAAGAACGGCATTTATTTAAAATAGAAATATTTTCTGATATACAATACCTTTCAAAAGATTGTGGTCAGTAAATGTTATGCTTTCTCTTTTTTTTATAAATGAATACTTTTATTCAGTAAGGATGTGTTAAATTGATAAAAAGAGATGGCCAGTACTTTATATTAATATTGTTAAAAAAGTATCACAAGTGCCAACAAATATTTGGCAGCGCAACTGTTGCTAATATTGATCATTTTAATATTAAATCAGCATATAACAGTGAATTCTGAAAGATGTAATGAAAGTAATGACTGATGAAAATTCAGCTTTGCATCACAAAGTAAATTAAAGGATATTATTTTATGCTGTAAAACCTTTTTGCACGATAAGAGTTTTGCTCAAAATAAATGCAGCCTTGATAAGCATAAGAAACTCCTTTAAAAAATTGCTCTGATCCCAAACTTTTAAAATGCAGCATGGATACCATATGTGACCCTGGACAACAAATTCAGGAATTTTCAGAAATTGAGATTTATACATGATCTGAAAGCTGAATAAATAAGCTTCCCATTGATGTAAGGATAGGGCAATATTTGGCCGAGATACAACTATATAAAAATCTGGAATCTGAGGGTACAGAAAAATCTAAATGCTGAGAAAATCACCTTTAAAGTTGTCCAAATGAAAACATGAAGTTGTCTTAGCAATGCATTTTACTAATCAAAAATGAGGTTTTAATATATTTTCTGTAAGCAATTGACTAAATACCTTCATGGAACATGATCTTTACTTACCATCCTGAGGATTTTTGGCTATTGCTACAAATATACCCCAGCAACTTAAGACTGGTTTTGTGGTCCAGGGTCACATATATAAGATTTTTTTTCTCATTTATTTTAAGTAAAGTACCTTTAACCCTGTCTTTTAAAAAATCTTTCTTTTGCTCTGACTGCACTATTGTGTTTCACATTGTGAATTCTTAAAAGTACAGGTCATTAATGTGTTGGCGGTCTAGAGAAAATGCAGGCGCTACAACAATAAAAACTCTCCTCGCTCCACTTCCACTCCGTACTTCTCACATACGTAAAACTTTGTGTTCAATTCACTACTGACATTTCTAACCGACATGTTTGCTTTTCACAGGGAGCCCTGACTCACGGTGACAGGAGGGCCACAGAGTCTAGAGACCTTAGCAAATACAACTTTGAAAATAAAGTGAGTAACTGATATAGAACAGCGACAATGCTTAAAAACATGCTCCGATAAATCCAGAACTAACCCGTGGTCTGTTTTGGCTGTTGCTCTTAGTATGGCACCAAAGCTCTAGATAAGGTAACCAAAGCCATCCTTGGTCAGATCGAAAGCAAGGTCCAGCCTCCAAAGGGCTATCCTGGTGGTGATGCCATGTTCTTCAAAGGTAAACAAGTTTTGTGCATCACTCTGTTAACATGTGGATCAGACAGAACCATGATCTCACCAATGCCTTGTAATCTTAGACATGAAGCACGGTATGAGGGACGTAGGCATGCTATGCAGTCAGTCCCGCTTGGGCATCAACACTGAAAAAGGTGAGGCATTGCATTTGTTTTGTGCATACAGTACCTGACACATTTCCCCACATGCTAATTACAAGCGTGCACGTATATATCAACATATCACGTGACTCCTCGTTGTTTTAGACTGCAGTATACCCAAGTTCCTCAACCGGATACTGGGCTTGGAGGTGCACAAACAGAACTCCCTCTTCCAGTACTTCACGGACAATTTCGACTACTTGATCGAAAAGGACAAGAAAGATGGCAAATACGATATGGGAATACTGGGTAAGAAGCGCTTCTTCTCTTGGTATGGTACTTTTAAGTTGGATTGATCTGCTTAGGTGACAACCAAGTATCTGCTTTCTCTCAGATCTGGCACCAGGCAATGATCAGATTTACGAAGAAACACAGGAGAAGTTTCTAACGGCGGGAAATCCTCAGGATGGTCAAGTTATCCTTTACAAGGTCAGTATTTCAGAGGTTCTTACATGCAATAGCTTCGAACACATGCCTAAGGCACACATGCGTGACACACTACAAAACACGCTAATTATCTCCGAGAGTGTTTATTTTGAGAGCTTATGCAATGAGAACTGGTTTAACAGTCGTTATTATAAATGGTTCCTTTAACCGAGAGAAAACCACACTTTAAGACCTTTCTCTTCGCATAAATTTGGGATAGCCAGGACATGTAGCATTGTGGACATGTCTGACAGACATTATCTCTGTTTGTTTTGTTGAACAGATAAGTGTAGATAGAGGTATGCCATGGTTGGAGGCTCGGCAAAAGGCCCAAACTCTCAGCAACCCGGATGAAGGCTTCTATTTATCCCATAAAGTAAGTACATGAGCAAAAAACGTCCAAATTTGCATGTAGTTTCCTTTTAGTAACACAGGAAACATGCTTCCTTGGAAGAGCCTTTCTCTTCAGGGGTAAAGGAGAGTTCATGTGCCATTAGAGTTCTTCCGCAGTTGAACATGTTTGTGCCCGTTTCGTTTGCAGCTGAGAGGCAACTATCCATGCGTGCTGCTAGCTGCGCAAGGCCAGGAGCACAACATGATCATCTACAAACCAAACATCGGCAAGCAGGCCCAAGCGGAAAGCCTCGAGACTCTCCAACAAAAATACCGCAAGGTGTGTACCTATCAGAGCAAAGGACGTCTCTGCTGCCATCTAGTGAGCATTATGGTAAATGTAAGTGACGTTTTCTATCCTTGCTTCAGGTCACTCCGGAGGAGGCACAGGATAGCTGGGAAAACCAGTTCACGTTCTCCTTCAGGAAATGCAGCCATGCTAACTGGTGAGAAACAAGACCTTCCAGCATTGGTACTACTTGGGCAAACTGAGCCTAACATGTAACCCATGTTTCCTGCAGGAACGGGAGGTGCAAAAGGGTAGAGGAGGGCCATGAGTGCTTAATGGGCACTCGATTGCGTCAGTATCACATGTTGTGTGGCGCTCTCCTCCGCGTTTGGAAGCGCGTGTCTGATGTGGTCGCTGACATCACCAGCTCCAGCATTCTCCAGATTGTCCGCCTCAAGACCAAGGACAGCAGCAAACAAGTTGGTGAGTCGACCTAATAACTTGAATGTTCTGATATCCAAAAGGTAAAAGGTTCAACGACAACGTTGGTTCCTAATTAGAGGAACCCTCTGGGGGAAGCTCCAGGCACCTTTCAAAGTGCCTCGAATGTTCTTTGACATATATTTGAAATGCTTTTTTTTCTCCTAGGTATTAAGATCCCAGAGAACTGCATGTCAAAGGTGCGTCAGGAGTTGGTGAGGATGGATGCAGAGGTGAAGCAGCGACGTCGAGAGAAGGAGCAGCAAGCTCTGGAGCAGCGGCAGGCCGAGGAGCAACAGAGGCTGCTGGCACAGCGGCAGCTCCAAGAGTTTTTCCCCCAGAATTTGTACACCTCTTTGCCGACTCCCAACCTGGCTGGTTTGCCCAGCCAATACATGCCCTTTTCCTCATTCGCTTCCATTAAAACCCCTTTGGAAGAAATCCTGGACTTGACGGTTCCCAATACCTCCCAAGCTGACCTGGGTGTGGACAACCGCTTCAGGCAACCCGACCCTACGGGGGACGAATTCAGCCTAGAAGAGTTTATCCAAGAGCAGCCGCAGCAGAACAACCAGGGTATGCAGGAAACCAGTACAGTTCAGGAGAGTGAACTATTCGACATCTTACAGTCCTTGAACTCATTTATAACACCTTCTATTCAGACTGTGCCTGCCTCTTCCTCCCCAGATGCACCTACAACGTTACCCGTGGTCTTCTTGAACACTTTCTCTTCTTCGGACCAGCAGATGCTCCCGCTGCCCAACAACCGCTGCAGCTCCGAAGCCATCATAAACGCACGAGAGGTGTTGAACAGCATGCTGCAAGGTGGAGCAGAACAGCGCCAGTCCGTCATTAAGTACCCACAACCCGAGTGAGACCTCTCCAGCCGGACTCTCCTGTAAACGCGCACACACTCAGGGCTGTAGTTTGACCACTGCCGGCGTCCTTCTCCGCCGTTGGCCTCGGTTCCAGCATGAGGACGGGATGAAGTCGGCGTACGTTTCTTGTCTCTGGAACTTCAGGATAGTCAACATCCCAGTCTGAATTCCATACACTGGGGCTTCAAAGAGTATTGCTTTACCAAAAAGGGTTCGGTTACCAAATCGAAGAGTATATTTTGCTCAAGGTGGAGCACGCAGGAGCGAAAAGACACTTGAGGTACCATTTTGGTTCCTGATTAGAGGAACCCTCTGGGGGAAGCTCCGGGCACCTTTGAAGGTGCCTCGAATGTTCTTTTGACATATATTTGAAATGCCTTTCACTAAAAAAAAGGAACTGGCTTTAACTTTACTGACTCTTTCCATTCGAAAGGGTGCCTAGAGGTTCTCCAAAAGCATCCGACCAAAAGGAACCCCAAATGGTACCTCAAGTATCTCTTTTCCTGTCGGATCATTTTTGGTGGCCACAGATTCCACGTTGGGCCTAGCTGAAGTTGTACAAGCCTCACAAATGCGAGACGTCCTGCGTCGAACAATCATCAGCTTTACATTTCCGCGCCGAACTTCTGTTAAGACACAACACTTTTCCCGAGGAGCAAGAAAACAGGCTACTGTCGAAATGTGCCTTCGGAACACACAGTGGAATGTAGACGTAAAACACATACTCCTGTACCGTTTACGTGCAGATGTTTGTAACCTATTTATTGCCTTTATTTATCAGGCCTTGAAACGGTGTGCTAGTAGGAGAGCGTAACTACCTACAAACGACTTACCTGTGCAGCTGTCTCTCTCTGTTGTTCTAAAATAGAACAGTCTGTCCTGCTGTCCTCCGTCTCGAAAAACATAAGACAGAACGTCAACTATCTAGTAGCTGATTTATCGATCCCTTCCGACGCACTTCGTCCCTTTAGTAGTATATTTTCATTGCAACCTGGCAACTAAAAAAAAAGTAAACAAACAAAAAGATCGGATTTGTTTGATGCGATGTGAAATACATCCCTGGTACAGTATAGTTTAATTATTTAATAGATGTTATAAATATGTATAACAATTACTTGATTGTTCTTATTTAATTTTAAAGGGACATGTTTTTAATTGTTTTTAATAATTTTGTATGTTTTGTTTGGTCGATGCTATGATATTTGTAGTGCAGACAAAGCAACAAACATCGCTCTGATGCACTGGGTGGTTGAATATTTTGTTTTTATATTTTCTTTATGCAATCGATGCATTCTTATAGATTTTTACAGCAATAGATATTAATATTGAACTGAAACCCAAATATCCACTTGGCTCAAACAGTTCATGGTGTTAAAACCACTCCCTATCTCAGGATGAAATTTATGTCCGATTAGTTAAAGTTTTTTTTTATTTAAATCAGATAAAATGTATCCAATAGTTTAATGTCTGCCTAAATATTAAAGTTTGTCTTGTGTGTAAAATCCTGTCGATGACACATATGAAATATTATTTATTTAGCCATTATTGCATATTCGCTGCACAGTTTTATTCTATTCTTTTCATTAAGGGAAATTTGTTTCAGCCACATTTGCACTTGAAAGATTTTATGTGAAATGTTACATTGTTCCATATTAGTTTAGTGCATCACATCCAGTGTATCCATTTAGTATCTCAGTGCCTCCCCAAAAAGATCAAAGATCATTTTCTGTTATGCGTTCTAACGAAGCGTCTTGTACAACGAAAGCACTATACGAAGAGGCCATGAAACTAGGACGTACCTGTTTCTGAATGCGTTTGACTTGCTCTGTGTATGATTTGCACTAAAATGGCATAAATGAGTTTCTGTCTGGTTTCTGATCCATGTTTGTTTGCTCGTAGTCCTTCGTGGGAATGTTCAATACTGTAAACATCTCGATTCATCGGCTTCGCTTTTATATCAATATGGCATTTACGTAATTTATTGCTATGGAAAAAAAACATGCTACTGACTATATGTATCTTGATACTTTTTATTCCTGTGTTCCTATTCTTTTGTCGTTTTCTATAGGCCTATTTATAATTTAGATTCAATTGTATATATTGTAAAAAACAAAACAAAAACAAATTGTGCCTTTCGACTGTTTCTTAAAGAAATTGTTTTCTACTTGTATCGAAAGAATAGAGCATATTACGAACTTTGTTGTTAACAAAGCAAAAAAATAAAATGTTCAGATTACAGTTTGTTGTGCGATTATTTTTGGTGGATTGCTGTTGCATTGTTATATGTTGCAAATACAATATTTAAAGGGGAAAATGATTGATAATCATTCTAAATCAATCATTTTATTTTGTGTATTTTATTTTCAGAGTGATTTGTCTCTATAAATATGTTAATATGTTGGTTTGTGCGTTGAACCGGTTAGTGGCTTTGTATGTTTGAATATAAATTTACTCTGAGGTTCACTAAGGCCCCCTAGTGGTCACCTGTCATCTGGTTAACAACTATAGATCTTAACATTTATTCAAGTAATATATATTATCACAATATCATCGTTTTGGTACCAATGTCAAGAAACATGATAACACTATAACATTTGAAAATGTATGTAAATGCCATAATTAAAAATACCATTGGATCACCTTGGATCACTAAGTTAAGTTTACTCATACCTGTTAAACCTGCAAATGCAGTGGCACAACAAAGCATTGGTAGCCTGAAATTATATTAATTAATATTCTTCATATTATTTTAAAGTATTTTTAATTTTGGTTTGGAATCATATTTAGTCGAGGGACAGGTAACTAGCTGCAGCAGCTGACGCACCTCCGGCGCAGGGTTGCCAGATTTACAAAACAAACCCCGCTTAATTGCTATTCAAACATTGTCCAGTCGAGGGTTCGTGTCACGAGAGTTTGTTTGTTTGTTTGTTTGTTTGTTTTGTGTAAAATTCCCATTACAGTCGCTTGGTGTCACGTTGTTTGGTTCCCTTCAGGGAAAACCCTTGACTTGGCAACACTGTTAAAAATAAATAAATAGTGAAAAACCTATTTTAGCATATATCTAAAAGTATTCTTAGACAAAATAACAAAGTTGGAAAAATCTAAAAACGTTTTATAGCACAGTAGATATTACTATAAAAATTATTTAAACATCAAATTATCTTGTCTTATTTTAACACAAAGACTTGTACTCAATGTAGCCTATTTTATACATTCCACACTTCATTGGTGGGACATAATGGAAAATATGATCAAAAAGCTGCTGTGTTTGGTATAGAAACTAGCTTCGTGACGAAACTGCCCAACCCACCTGTTTTAAGCTCCTCCCCCTGCTCACAGGTACACTATCAGGTGCCGTACAGATAGATGCTGGGAAATATAACTAAACCTTTCTAGAAAACTACAGGTGCCAGGCCCTGTAAGGCCTTCAGTGCGGAATTATCTGTGAGTTTTAGTGTTAGTTTTTAAAGCGGACACATAATAAGGTGAGTCGAGTCTTTTCTGTTCTGCTTTGTTGTGTTTATCGATGGTGTTGGCCTGAGTCATGGTTCACATTTGGCTGAAATGTAAGCTGTTTGACTGGAAACTACGTCGAAATAGTAAATCATTGGTGATATTATGTAAACACAACCTTCGTGTGGTCTCTTAATTTAACTTACCGCTCGTAGTTTAGATCATATTAGTTAGTTTTAACATTATAGGTTAACTTTCTAGTATGTGTTGCCAGATTGTTCAGCACAAAAAGACTCAATGTTTTCTCAATTCTTCTCTTACAGTCTTTTCAATTAGATTTTTTAATCAAAGTATAAATAATTAATGTTGATGGACTTCAATATTATTCATAAGAGAAAAAAATGTACGTTTTTTTTAAGTAAACATACGTGGCGGCAGTTATTTACAACTAAATGCGAATGTCTATTAATTTATCTATTACGTTATGAGAACCGTTCATGTAAAAAATAAACCAATAAAATAAAATCCAGCTCACAAAAGTCGTATGAAATGAATCATTTTATAGTGATTCTTGAGTGAAATGAACCGAGCAGAGAAGCAGCAGCTGACTTTTCTTGGTCGTTTTCTGATTACTAATGAACCAGAGTGAACCCTGACTAATAAGTCGAAGTTTATATAATGTTAATAATGTTTAGCGCGTTCGCGTGAGGAGGAGAATCGGTTCCTTGAAGTTCTGTTCGAAAGAACCGATTCGCGGAGATGAAACAATGCTTGGAACAGTGCTGCAGTAAACTCGGCCTAATCTGGCTCTACTGGTTCTGCCACTCATTTGAGTCAATACGTGCTTTGTAGTTTCACTGTGGTTTCGAGAAACAGCTTACCCATATATCCACATTTCTCTTCAGTGATGCTATTCACGCTGAGCCAAAGATACACTAGCTTTGAACAACGTGTTTTGAGAGTTCTTACACTCTGAAAATAAGGTGTGTTGATGTCTTAAGGTTTCGACCAGCCTGTCCTACTAGCAAATAGGCAACACTGCCATTAAGTTATCTTGAATGTTCAAGATAATAAGAAATGGTCTTGGATATGCTTTCCGTAGAGGGAGCATGAAGTTACTTATGGTATTGCAAAGTTATTAAAGACCTATTACTAAGACCTACCCAAAGTTCTGAAATGTTCCCTGTTGGCAGGGTGTGTAGAAACATCTCATATGTTCTTAGTTTCCTAATGTTTTCTGCTGTGATGCAGAACAACAAATATAAATAGCTGTGAAGAACTGGGCTGGACCACTAGAAACCTATGGCCTCTTATGAAAGTGTTTCCAGATACTGTTTGAGGGGGAAGACCTTAAAACGACAACATCTGACATTAGTACATTACTCCTACATTTCCTGTCAAGACTTTTGGCCTGAGGGCGTGAAATGATTCCAGTAAGATGACCACACTTGGGTTTTTGGAAAAAGTGTGCTTAGATTTGGACACTTCCTACATTTATTTATGTATAAAAGCTCTCTCCATCCAGTGGGAAATCCAGCTGTGTTTCATTGGTAGTTAACATTGTTCCTGTTGCTAAGGTGTTCTGAGTGGTTGTTGTTTGTGTGTTTGCTAGATATAGATTGCTTAAAGAGATAATTCACTTTAAAACTGAGAATTCTGTCATCGTTTACTCACCCTCTTGTCCTGTATGGTTCTCTTTCTTCTGCAGAACAGTTGTAAGCATTATTGGTAATAACATCCATTGACTGGAGAGAGAAAAACACGTAGAAATTTCTTAAAATATATTTTTTAGTTGCACAGAAAAAATGTGGTGAAGCACCAATTACACGGCTTAATGCTCATTTTTTTTGTCTGAAATAACTTATTCTGAAAACTTATTATCCCGTCCATGGTGTACGTTACTATAATTTATAATGCATTGTAAAATGTAAAACAATGTAAACCTTACTTTTTTTTTAGATTTTTGTATGAAATACAAATTTGACATTTTTGCAAAAAAAGCAGTAAAAAATAAAAATTATATATATAATATTTTTTTCCTTCAAAATAACAAATACTGTATATTGTACAAAATCATTATTTATTATTATTATTATTATTATATAAAAAAAAATATATATATATATATATAATTTTTATTTTATTTTATATATATATATATATAAAATATAAATAAATAATGATTTTGTACGCTTGTATGTTTTTATATTTGTTGAAAATGACAATAGGGTTTAGTAAACTATATAAAACCAAAAGGAATGCAAATACTACCTTTCAGAATTTTTCTTTTTTATTGTGAACAATATTATTATTGTTAATTATTATATATATTTATATGTGTGTGTGTGAGTGTAATTTATTTTAGGTTTTTGCTGTTTGAAATAAATCTGACATAAACTATGACTATTCATAATAAAATAAACAAAAATAATTTGAAATTGGACAAAAACTGGAAATATGAAATAAAAGCATGATCGTAAAAATGCTGTAACGTTATATAAATAATACTCTTCTACTCAACGTGTCTGACCCACATAGTAAGGGTTAATCTTCGTGTTCTGCTTCCTCAAGCCCAATATATGCAGAAACCTTCACTAGGCCAGTGTGCAGATTAAACATTAACAGACCAGGGTAATGATTATCAGCAAAACCTCCTGGGCTACCTTTAGAAACTCCACAGAGGAAGCTGCTGTAGTATTGTCCTAGTCCCAAAATGTTTGTGGTTTTCAATGCCTGGATTATAAAACCTTAAGTAAACCGTTCACTATCCATCCCTAGTCTTCATACGGTGGCATTGTCCCACCTAGAGATCCCAGTTCTTGCTTAATTCCTCAAGGGACAGTAAATATCAACAGGCACCAAAGGATTTATTGAACTAGTGGGTGGAGCATTGCTTGGGCTCAGGTGGGGTTTGTTTTTGTCCTCATTAACCATGTGTGTTCACATTTCCTGTTGTCTACAGGAAGTGAACTGCTTGTCAGGGTGCATTACCAAAAATGGTGCTGTACTAATTCCAATATTTCAGTTGCCCTGCTTTTTTTTTAGGGTAGACGAGCTTGTTTAGTTCTGCAAATGGAAGTGAGATTTAAAAGGACGGTAAGTACTAGTTGTTTATGCTAGTAGTCAAATGTGTCCTAAGTTTACTAAACAGCGGGATGTGTCACCTGAGCCGTGTAATGACAGCTTTGCACAGATTGGACTGTAAATACTGACTTGCATCTGTTGTACTTGTTACTTTTGTTACTGTTATAGGGTTACGGATAGGGTTAATTATGTACAGATTGTGCATGATAAATTGGCTAATAGTGCACTTATTTGTAATACAGTAATTGCAGAAGTAATGTGCTTTACTCATGGGCAAGGTTGGGGTTTTAGTCATTTTCAAGATGCTTGCGCACTTACTTTTTAATACACGTTGTACAATTTGATTTACTGCACGCTATCATGTGACTTAGCTATGACGTTTAAAGGGACTGTTCACCCAAAACTGATCATTTATTCACCCTCGTGTTTTTCCGTAAAGCAGAAAAGGAGATACTTTGAGGAATGTCCTGGCTGCTCTTTTCAATTTAATGAAAGTGAATAGGGGCCGGTTAATCTCTAAAATGACAAAAACTCTTATTTGAAGTCTGTATGATTCGAAGATCGAGCTGGTTTGTTTTTTGCCTGTTCACATGAATGAATGGAGTCTTGTGACTCATTAGCTTTGTGTCTGTAATGCTTTGTGCAGTGATGTGTTTCATGTTGTCATAAAGTACAGCACACTGAGACGCAGTGGTATGTCAGAACAGGTGTAGGAACACCGGACTGTTAAGAGTCTAACACATTTCATGAAGGGAGTTTCCTAGAAAAGAGTACTTCTGATATTTGCATCCCTGCTCTCCTCACTGTGAGCCGCTTCCTTTATGACTAATGTTGCTGTCATAAACAGCAGTCATTTCATAGGCATTTCATATCATATCAGAAATCTACGCAAAGTAATGTTTCCTGTGAAAACATAGTTTTAGATTAGCCTATATTATTTTAAATATAATTTATATATATATATATA
>JAUCNO010000460.1:8415523-8432665 GCA_032353835.1 Enteromius viviparus
TTTTAAGCAATGTACAACATGTATATATCTGTAAACAACTCAAAAAAAGTGTTTTAGGGTGTTGTGACCCTTTAACAAGGAGCCCCGCTGACATGCTAGTTTTGGGCAAATGAAATGTCTCTAGCTGAAAATTGAGCATTTAAACTTGTCATTTAACATTACTGACACACTGTTTTCCTATTTGATACTGTAAAGTGCGTTCACACAATCTGTACTGTTAAAGGCACTATATAAATAAACGTGACTTGACTAGCTTTAAGTAGCATTTGGGTGGATTTTGTTGCAAACACCTGGCAACCCTGAGCTAAACTCTGCAGATAGTGGCTCTTCAGTAACAGCTCTCATATATGCATGTGACACTTTGTTAGTTCACAAGATTGTAATGATATTTCTTTTCCCAGGGTGCTTCCTGATCTTCCTCCCCCGGGCATGAAGTCTTCTTCTATTAACGTGTCTCAGGATTTCCCTCGCCGCATGGCGTCTCCTTACAGACCTCCACCCAGAGGTGATTTTCACCCCATAACACCCCATTTAATTTTAATTGTGCACCAAACACGTTCACAAGCATGTCTTTTCCATTACAGCTGCGTCAGAGTCTGAATCGGACGATAGCACCGGACCTCAGCGCAACCAGGAGTTGCGCAATAGATACAGGTACACATGAGGGAGGCCTCGCACCGGGCTCTTTCAGTAGAGCCGAGCATCACCGCACATGATGAGAAAACAGTTTGTTTTTTTGTGTTTTTTTTTTATTTTTTTTTATTTTTTTGCATACTGTTGTTTGTATACACACCTGTAATGTTGTTTCATTGTGATATCTGGAAATGTGATATGTGTGATCTTTTAAAATAAAAGACACCCAAACAACCTGAGTTTTCTCTTGCAGTATGTTGATTTTATATCACTGAAAAAATAGATGGCTCATATAATATGTAGATCGTCTTCTACAAACAAGTACACAGCCACATTATCTAAATAACACCATAAACAAAACATATTTTGTTAATATTCTGTACATTCAGGGGTGCAATAAGTATCATATATATTAATCTAATTAGCTTACTTTAGTGTTTTTTTTTGCTTGTCCTTATGAATCATTGATTTTTGGGTACTTATATTTGACTATATAATCACTTATGGATAGCCCACCCCAATCAATGAGAGAGAGAGACCCCCAGAAACCTTGAGGGGAATATCTCCCTCTGTTCCTGACCATCAATGATTTTAAATTAGTTCCCACTCTCTTTATGGATGAGCATAATTAAGTCTTCCCCACTCCCAAATCCTTGTGATGTCACTCATCCTCCCATCTGCCCTCTTTCTCTTGCAGGGCAACACCGGAGGTCATGTCAGTCCCTGTAATGCAACCCCCAAAATGGGCGAAACCCTCAACGCCTGTACAGAGAGGTACGAGCCAATCATAAACTGAATAGGCCAGGTTAAATAAGGATTAAAATTAGGCTTTTAAAATGTTTCTTGTAAACCAGAATGCTCATGTGAAATAAAAATTTATATAGAATATGTAAGAAATGATGTGTGCATTATTTTCCAAATATTAAAGTGTAAATTCTTAAGTGTTCGTACACATTTTAGCCACATTATTTTTCCGCAATATGCATATATGTATAAAATGCTGAGGGTATGAAAAATGTCATTGTTCGCATCTCAATTTTACATATGAAAAATGTTTTTAAATGTTGATGTGTAAATATTAAATGTAAATTTTAAATATTTAAAAAGTATTTTTAAATTATTGTATTGTAAATTATTAATATTTTCTGAATATTACTGTGTAAATTCTGTAATTTTAACATTAATATGTACTCAATGCATTTCCAAGAATTTATCGATTGCATTTAAATGCATACTTAAACATCTTCAAATGAATTTATTTTGTAGTTACTCAACCTTAAGTATGGAAAACTTAATATGAATGCATATATACTGAAATATGTGCTAAATATTAAATATTTACATGTAAAATATTTTTATTATTTATTAATTGTTCATATACATATCACTTCAATATCTGCACATTAATAAAAAAATGATGTCAGTACATGCATATAAATTGTAAGTTTAGATGACTTGAAAATCATTTCTGCCTTTTCTTATTGTTCCTCAATCTCAAGCATGATAAATATCTTTTTAATAAGAATCTATAAATTTGTGTAAATATTCACACCTTTCATATCCATTGAATTTATATACACAATATTAATCACATTTTTGTTATCATGTTAAATATGTCGTTAGCTATTTATTTGAGTTTTAAATAGTTCCATTTGCATTTTAAATTATCTTCAAATTTCATCAGCTCCCTCAGAATCTGAATCCGATGCAAGTTACCACTCTCCTCCGAGAACACAGTCTCCAGTCAGTAAAAACTCCAGAAGCAGAGCAGGGTAAGACAGCTCTTTTACTTATTTTATACTGTCCTTTTGCATATAAAGGCGAGAAATATAGTTTTGCGTCATTATTTTGTCCCAGAGCTGAAATGCAAGCTCCGGTCATCAACAGCAGACAGGATTCTTCTCTCAGAGCCGCTCCTGCCAGACCACCACCTGAAGGTCTGAATTGTTGCCTTGGTGTTCCTAAAATTTTCTTCATCCTTGTCTCTTTGTAATATATTGTGGTTTTGGTTGGTCCACCAGACTCCTCTGAATCAGAAAGAGCCCCGTCACCCATCAGGAGATTTGAGAGTCCCAGCCACAACAGCGATCTCAGGTCAGAAACACCTCCAGTGACTTATATTTATATAATCCACACTTATAATAGTTAATTACGTCACATTGAAAAGGTATGAATCAGTTTCCATTAGGGTTGAGAACAGCAGGTGACAATATAAACCCCTTTGTTTCCTGCTAAACCATTCATTAAGATATTATACATGATAATAGTGACTCACTGTGAGAATATCCACTCTTTCTTTCAGTTTTCCGCGTGCTAATGGCACTCTCCGCTCTAACGTGTCTGTTCCCGACCACACAATGTTGAGTTGTGAGTATCACAACTTGTCATAATGCATTGCAAATGATGGAGTGGCTATTGGGGACTAAATTGTAACTGTTTTATCTCAGCCAAAACTGTCGAGGAGCCACTTTATTTACTTCCTCCAGACGCAGTGCCAACACCAAACCTGGGGTGAGAAATTAATGTTTATCTGTGTGCAGATCAAAGACAAGACATAAGAAGGTCATATTTCAGCATGAAATTAAAAGGAAATATGAAGAAAAGGCTTGTTTTGTATTTTTATTATGACAACACAAAATAAGTGTAAATTAAAAGCACCAAAATTATGTATAAATACATTATTTATACTTAATTTATTACATTTACTAAATCTGCTAACTGTTTTGTATATGTAATATTTTTATATTTATATTTAATTTAAATAAGCTTGAAAAAATTTATTGGGGAATACATGGTTTTGTTATATTTAATTTAATATTTAATTTTACTTTTTATATATACTATTTATATAAGCATACATTAAAACAGCCTATATTAGCACAAATAGACAAATATTATTATTATTATTATATATTATATATATATATATATATACATACTGTATTTATTGTTTTTTTATGTATAATTAAGATCAAGAACAATACAACAAATACTGTGATGTAAATATATTTTTAGTTAACTTATAATATTATTAATAATTAATGCTGTCACAATTAATCACATTCAAACTATTCAAGTTTTTGTTCACATAATATACTTGTATATATATATATATATATATTTATTATTCATGATTATATATTTATGTTAAATATATTTCTAAATAATATAAATTATATAACATACATATATGCTTGTAAATACATGTAAAATTTGTAAAATATTTGTTGTTATATATACATAATAAATATGCAAAGTACACGCATAATATGTAAACAAAAACCTTTAGTTTGAATGCTAATAATGGCAATTAATCATTTGACAGCACTAATAATTATTAATAATATTCTAAATTAACTATAAATATGTTTCCATCATAGTATTAAACTATTAATAATCAAATTAAAAATTAATAAACTTTTTTTTTTATATATATATTATGTATTTTCCTCTATATAAGGTACAGCTCCGATCAGAACCACGTCAGCTTTGTGAAGGAGGGCAGTGTTGGGTTGAGGCTGGTGGGAGGAAATGATGTTGGCATCTTTGTTGGTGGTGTCCAGCCCAACAGTCCAGCTCAGAAACAAGGCATGCAAGAGGGTGATCAGATACTGGAGGTACGACCAAAGAATCACGTACATGTCCTACATGATCAAACCTTTCAGCGGTGCCTTTGTTCAAGACTGTTATTTTGGTAGGTGAATGGTGTGGACTTCAGTCACTTCACCAGAGAGGAAGCAGCTATGTATCTCATGAACATCCGTGCTGGCGACTATATCGATATCCGGACTCAGAACAAAATGGACAGTGAGTGCCTTTGTGTCTTCTCCTTATTAGGATTAAAGCTCTACTCCATCCTGAAATAAAAATGTTGTCCTTTATCACTTACCCCCATGTCATTTAAACCAGTAAAAGCTTGGTTTAAGGAATCAACATTAAATAAAAATTTAGTTTTTATAACAATGGGAACATTGGGAAAGGAAAAAAATGGGTTAAGAATAACATATCCGAATTAATCTTTACATCTTAGTCTACAGGAAGATTTTGAAGTCCAGCCTTGGTGACTCTTTCTACATCCGCACGCACTTTGACCACATGGCCGAGACCAGCACTGGCTTGGGCTTCACCAGAGGCGAGGTGTTCAGGGTGGTGGACACTATGCACCGCGGGAAGCTGGGAACCTGGCTAGCTGTGCGCATGGGCAATGACCTGCACGAGCTGGACAAAGGCACCATTCCTAACCAGACAAGGTACGTTAGTAATAGTCTTCAGTCTTCCTTCCAAAGCTGTGGTTAGTTTGTATGCTTGTTAGGTATGTTCCATTAAAGTTCCTGTTTGTACTCCAGGTGTCTGATTCTCTTTCTCTTTCTCAGGGCTGAAACTTTGGCGAATTTAGAGCAGGCACAAAGAATTAGTGCGGCTGAACGCCAGGCCTCCGGCCCCAGAGCTGAATTCTGGAAGCTACGGGGTCTCAGAGGGGCCAAAAAGAACGTCAGAAGAACCCGCGATGACCTGCTACAGTTAACAATTCAAGGCAAATTCCCAGCATATGAGAAAGTCGTTCTGAGAGAGGGTTAGTGAGTTTTAGTTTTTTTAAAAACACCATTATTTCTGGGTCTTTGGTTGTAACATATGTATGCTTGTTCATTTGCAGCCAATTTCAAACGGCCTATCGTCATTTTGGGTCCTCTGAATGACATTGCAAATGAGAAGCTGGCCCGAGAGTTGCCAGATGAATTTGAAGTTGCAGGTATGAAAAATTGGGTGTTAATTCACCCAAAAATTAACATTGTGTCATTAATTACTCACCCTCATGTCTTTCCAAACCGTAAGACCTTTGTTCATCTTCAGAACACAAATTAAGACATTTTTTTATGAAATCCGAGAGCTTTCTGACCCTGCTTGTCCAACTCAACTGTGTGTCCATGAGGCATTAGTGGTTCAACCTCATTTTTATGAAGCTCTGAGAATACTTTTTGTGCACAACGAAAACAAAAATAATGGTACATCCCCTAAAGCACCACAACACATGTTTTCTTTGTGCACAAAATTATTCTCGTAGCTTTAGAAAATTACAGTTAAACCACTGATGTTACAAGGACTATTTTAATTATGTTCTTACTACATTTCTGGGCTTTGAATGTATCCATTGCATTGCTGTAAATGCATATCTTCATTTGTGTTTGGTCTTTGGGGATTTGGAGTGACACAAAGATGAGTAATGAATGGAAGAGTTGGAAGAGTGGGCGAACTATCCCTTTAATATCCCTTTTTTATTGGATTTAGAAATGGTAGCCAGAAGTGGAGGTGATAGTTCGTCCAGTGTCATCAAACTGGACACAGTGAGGCTAATAGCAGAGCAGGTAAACTTTTTATTATCATATAGAGTAATGCTGGCAAACTAAACCAACATTACCTAAATCAAACATGTGTAACTTGCAGGAAAAGCATCCCTTGCTGGACATTACACCCACAGCAGTAGAAAGATTGAATTATATCCAGTACCATCCCATGGTGCTCTTCTTGGATCCTCATAATCGAAAAGACGTGAAGTCAATGAGGCAAAAATACATGCCAGGCTCCAACAAGAGCTCTCGTCGTCTATTTGCTCAGGCCTTAAAGCTGAGAAAACACTACAGCCATCTATTTTCCGGTACACCTTTGAAGCCTGTCTTGAATAACCTGATTGAATCTTATTTGAAGATACCTTCAAAACGTTTTTAATGTGCTGTTTTTTGGCTTTTGGTTTCCTTCACAGCACGTATTGATCTTCAGCCCAATACAAATATGTGGTATGATGTTTTGAAAGACAGGATTCGGCAGCAGCAATCTAAACCGGTCTGGGTTTCTGAAGTTGCGGTAGGAACTCTAGACAGAATTATGATACTAAATGGTGCACTTACATCATGTAGAATTAACCTAACATTCAACTTTATAAACTTTATTTGTCTTTGTTGAACTCAAAACACTTTATGAAAGCTTTTGGCACAGCCAACAACTCTAAACAAAATCCAAGGTCTCTTGGTTATGATAATTCCAACAAGATGTGAAAAATTGGTTTAAATAATGCATTTTATACTAGAGTAGGTTAACAAGTACTTGGTGTATTTGCAGTTGGAGGGAGGTGGCGATGAAGACCTTGACGCATTCAACCGTGAAAATAGCTCTGACTACCTTAGTGGTGCCAGCGACTATGAGGACACTGACGGTGAGGCCATTACGGATGGTGAAGCTTACACAGACAACGAGGACCTAGAAGAGCCCTCTTTAGGTATCGCCAGAAACCGCGGCACTGCACTGGCCCGCTCCTCGGAGCCCACAACTGGGCAGAATCATAGTCCTGAACCTTCCTATGACCCAGAGCCATATCTGGAGGAAGAGCCTGTGTACACCCTACCTCCTGGGGAAATACCTCCCATCCTCCATGTCCCAGAGCCCCGATCTCCACGCCTTGCCCCTAGCAGTCCCCAAGAAGAAGACGATGTCCCCTCGCAGCGGAGTTTCTCTGATTCAGACTTTAGCGCTGGTGACCTGGCTGCACCATCAGCACCTTCCGATGTTCCGCCCAACTTCAGGGCACCAAATCCCAAAGAAGTCCATTCAGAGACCCCTCCACTCTCGGCCATAGAGGAGAAACTACAACAGGTACCATATATACCCATTACCTATGCTACTGTCCTACCGAGCAATCAGACACAACATGATTTAGTCAATTAGGACATGTTTGTGGATCTACTTTAGGGATAGGCAACTTTGGTCCTGGAGTTTAGGTCCAACCCTAATGAAACTGTAATTTTTTTTGTAGCGATCTTGAAGACATTGATTAGCTTGTTCAGGTTTGTTTGAGAAGCTGGCCATCTCTGATCCTTAGTGGGACGAAACTTAGCATAACCAACATTTAAAAATGGAGGGAAAATCTGATTGATTGGTAGATCCACACGGTTTGACAACAGGACATGTTGGATCTTTATCCCTAGTAGAATCAACAAGTTAATCATTTTCTTCAACCCACTAATTGCAAGGTAACCCTAACCATGACCCTAAAATCTGATTAGTTAGTAGATGAATCCACCTTAATTCGAGTTTCAGTAGCACAGCTTTATTAAGTAGAGCATACTCCTAGATCAACATCCCTAGTAGGACCAACCTTACCTTGATTTTAACCTCAATAATGTTCTTCATCCAGTGATCCCAGAGTTTAACATAATCATGAGCCTAAAATCTGACTGGTTGATAGATACACCAAATTACAGACTGAATAGCACAGCATTATTAATTCAAGTATAGGCCATGCTTCTTGATCAACACCCTTGGCCAACAAAGACTTGCCCTAACCACAACCTACCTTTAACAGCAGAGAGAAATAAGCTTGTTCTTCGTGCCTCTAATTCCAAGGAAACCCTAACCTTGGTCCTAAAATCTGATAATTTGATGATTCAACTTTAATGTACATCACATCATTAAGTCAAGTAGGACCGGTTCCTGGATCTAAATCCAACAAAGGACCTTTTCTAATACCCACATTTGCATTCCTGCGGTCAACATCATGTTGTAAGTGTGTCCCATCAAGTAATCAAAAGTTATGTGGCTTTCAGAGCCATTTGAATGGTTGGGGCAAATACACTAAATAAATCATGCACGTGTGGGTATTGGGACAGGTCCAAAAGCTAAACCCATAACCTACCTCTACAAGAAGAGAAAAATGATGGTCGGCAATGTTCTTCATGCCCCTAATCCCAGGGGTAATCCTAACCCAGACCCTAAAATATGATTCATTGGCAGACACATTGATTTACACTGAGTTGTGGCATGATTCAGTCAAGTAGGGCTTGTTCCTGGATTGAAATAACCCCTTTCCCTTACCCTAATCATAACCTGCCCCTAATTACCTTGACCCTAAAATTTGACTGGTTGATAGTGATGTTCTAAACCCAAAAATGCTGGTGATCCAGAAGCATGTTCTACTTGACCAAGTCATGCTGGATGCATTCAATATGAAACAGATTTTAAATAATCGTTTTATTGTTTCAGGCCCGGATGGCAGAACCAGAAAGGAAACCCTCCCCTTCGTATATAGTGTAAGTCTCTATGCATGGTCTGTCAAGTTTAGCTCTGACGAATAAAGTACTGAAGGAATTTGCTTTTCATTTTAAATGTATTTATAAATCTTTTCTTTTAGACTGGCACATCACGAAGCAATGCAAATGCGGAGAACACAGATCAGAGGAAGCGACAGTGACACAGATGAAGACGACAAAGAGGATGGTTTCAGCGTAGAAGATGATGAAACTGATGACATTGAATGGGGACCTGCAACAGAGCTGTAATACACATGGATCATACTAACATGGACCTCTTATGTATTAGTGTGGACATGGACATTTACACGATCAAACTGGAAATATTTTTTTTATGCAGTGTCCTTATGGACTTGTGATGGATGACTGTAAACTTGGATCGATTTTGAAGATTTGTGACCAGAATTGCTTCCTTTTGTGGGTTTATTTGTTTTAATTGATGTGCTGTTGATGTTTCTTCCTCAGGACTATATGGAAAATAAATATCGCCATGTGTAATAAAGACAATTTGGGTATGCTTTACCCTCTTCAGTAACTTGATATATATTTTAATTATTATTGTTTTTGTATTTTGAAATAAATGGAACAAAACATTTAAGCTTGCAGTATTATTTATAGTTAAAGTGCTAAAATTGTTCTCACTATAAAGTCTTCTCAAGATTAAAAAACACTTAAATTTTCTTATAATATGTATTAATTTTTACCTTATTTGTTCAACGACTCCCAAACAATTTGCTCAACAATTTATTATTCTAAACCCCTCTTTTACGCGACGCTAATTTGCAGCGATTGGTCAAATTACATTTTGAAACTGTTTGTGATTGTGAGCTCAGTGTTGCTTGGTGTATAGCCATTATTTTCAGCGCTTAAGCTATTTTTAAAGTCTGCATGTACCGGAAGTTTGCGACCCGTTTTTAATTCTGTATTGTGACATACTACCGAGAGCAACAGAATAATGAATGAGGAAAATAGAGAGTGTGGCCTATTTTCCCTACTTTGAATTGATTGTATGTAATGTCATTCAGAAATGAACACTGACAGTTGGGAGGGGCATGGTTAATGATGTCATGCTCAAGCATCATTTCAGGGAGGAGCATTTTCAGATGTGGATTAAATGTTACGAAGGCCAATTTTGTGTATTGGCTTGCACAAATAAATTGATCAGCACAAAAATAGCAATGTGAGCTATTAAAATAAATATATTCGATTTTGATTTCACACAGACTTTAACGCTCCAAAATGGCACCTAGTGGCAACGAGTTGACAGCTTAAAGGGTTAGTTTACCAAAAATGAATATTTTGTCATTAATTACTCGCAATCATATAGTTTCAAAAGCATAAGACCTTTGTTAATCTTCAGAAACACAAATTGAAGTATTTTTGATGACATCAGAGAGCCATCCCCCCCTCCATAGACAACAACACAACTGAAATTATCCCAGGGGCCTGTTTCATAAAACAAGTTCACCAAATAAGACAGGTTTATTTCAGTTAGCCTGACTTATTGTCAGTTGATTTGGTCTAAAATAAGTCAGAATAACTCAAATAAGCCTGGCTTACATGCTTTATGAAACAGGCCCATGGTCCAGAAATCAGTGGATCAGCTTACATGTTTACATCCAGGCATGAACGTAATCTGCAGGTTGTTTATGTCTAGTGGAAGGCATACACGTATGTTGTCATTTTAGAGAGTAATTCACGGGAAAAGAATGGTAGAGTTAAATTTAGAGTTATAAATGTTTTTATTGCGCAAAAAGAGTACTCTCTTAGCGTCGCAAAACTTCCACTGATGTCACAAGGACCATTTTACCATTTTACCACAACCAATTCTAAAGGTTTCATTGGTCTGGAATTTTGTTCTCTGGCTAAATGCTTTCTAGCATCTGGAAACTAATAAAAGGAAAGTGTGGTTGCTAGGGTCCTTGCTAGGGTATCCATGGTTTTGGTAAGGTGATGCTTCAGGTTTCTAGGGTTCTCTGGATGGTTTTTAGGGCAGTTACTATGGTACCCAGGATAGTTGCAAGGGCCGTTGCTAAGCAGTTGCTAGTTGTCATAGATCACTACTATGGCGTTTTATAAAGTTCTTAGCATGTTCTTAGCCAGAATTAGCACTTAGCTAATCGCTATTTACATGTAGCTATTCACCGCTTGCATGACAAACAAGTTTGAAGTCTGGCTTGCTAGCATGAGCCAGAAGAAGCAACTACTATAATATTCTATTGCAAAGATATAGGTCTTGCTAAAAGGTTGCTAGGGTACAGCTTGGCAGTTGACAATGACGACACTCAAATGACTGCTTCTTAGTATAAATGATATTAACAAACCCACATGTATCTATGACATTCTGATTTAAAAATATATGTGATTACCCTAGCAACCACCCCAAGTACCCTAGCAATCACATAGCAACACCTTAGCAACCACCCTAAATCCATTCTGGTTACCCTAGCAACCACCTAGACACACCCTAGCAACTGAGGGACAGGTTTCGACACGCCAAGCACCACTCACATTTTCTTCAGAAAAAGCACATATCTGCATGCAAATTTATGAATTGCATTAAGGCTGATGAATGTTTGCCCTGTATGTAAACAGTATTTCAGTGGTGCATGTGAATGAATTTCAGTTAGGGTTGATCAATGTTTTCATTTCACTAGTGTACACAAGAGGTTTTTCAATAATTACAGCCTATACGGCCCCTCATACTTGAACATTCCCCTTTCTCCCAGAGCATTGATCAGGAAGTCAGTCATTTTAAGTGCTGTGTCAAACAAAAGTCCATTTTTAGAGAACTGGAATGTTCTTTCCCACCCCAAAAAAATCCCCAAATCCAGGGAGAATCTAAGCTCGCTATGTTTTCTTACTGGTAATTGTCACATTTTCTGAAATGCGAAGCATAAATCACACAAGCCAACTAGTGCTCAAATTTGAGTACATGATCTGAGTCACTGCCTAGAGAGAAGACTGAGACACACCTCTAGGGAATTTCCTAAATATCAAGTTAAAAATTGTAAAATTTGATATTTTTGGAATTGTCGCCCTTCCAAATCTTCCAAATGTTGATTGTGCCATAGCATTTTTGCCATTGGTCTGTTTTATTGCATTCATTTGCATACTGAATTATTCTATTCCTGAATTTGTGTACATTATATACTGACTCACCACTCAAGGGAGCAGATTAAGATACACACACACACACACATAAACATATATATATATATATACACGTTTTTCTAGTTAATTTCTTTTCCCAAATCAAACCAATCCTGAAGATGTCATTGCATTTTGCGTTTAGTTTTCTTGTACTAATTTGCATAAGCCTGCTATGCTCAGATTTTTCAAGACAGATACAGTACTGCTTTAGCACAGATAAGCCTATTTCATTCTGGTGGGGGGAAAGGTGTAGTTAAAATGATACTAAAAGATTTTAAGACATATTTGGTCTCCGAAGTGGGCGGTGTTTTCATATTTAATTAAACAGCAGGTGACAGACATTAACAACACCGTGTGGGGCAGTCGGCCAAAGCTTACTTTTGTCGTAAAATGATGTAACCCGTTGCATAAATGTCGTTTTCAAAGTCTCAGCGAACATGCATGATGTTATCAAAGCCCTCGTGTTTCTACATGGCATCGCAGTTTCACTTGTCACAGAGAAAAAAAGCGGATGCGCCTCAGTCTGTTCTGATGAGTGTCAGTAGATTCAGTCAATGTGCGATCATAATGGAGGTGTGAGACACAAGCTCGAGCTCGGAGTGTGTAAACCTCGCATCAGCGCTTTGAAATGGGGAGCCGGGGGGTGGGCGGGGGGATTATATCGTAAATTTAAAGAAATACGCGTCGGATCGAAACACCTAAAGCTTAAAATGTTCTCTAAAAGGACGAGGGAACTGATAAAGACGCACTCGATGTCAAAGAAGAGCCGAACAGGAAACAGCCCATCGCCTCTCAACTCTCCATCAGTAAGTCGCACAGCATCTCTCGACTTTTCCTCCTGCCAATCAACTTGACTGACATTTTACTCTCGCGCTCATGTTTTCGCCTGCTTTTCGACGTTGCTGAAAATAATGAACGACTGTTATCAGTGTTCTTAAACACGAATGTATCATTCAAGCTGATTATTAAGACCGTTATGTTGTCTAATAGCAATAAGAAAAGGACGGATTAACTTCCTCAGTGCGGTATGGCGCAGCAAGGGGCAAGAAGTTCAGGTTTTACCTTCCTCTAAATATTTTTCTCCTGGTTTCAGGACTTTTTTTTTAAAGGTTCAGTGACATGTGTTAAATTCAAAGGGTGAGCTATGATAGCTAACAGTGTCGAAACATTACCTTTTTAACGCTCAGTAGCTGGAAATGTTAAAGCGTGGTGGATCAAGTAGCAAAAGCTACAGTCCTTACGCGACTAGTCAGAGAGTGAAAAAATCAAACAGCAAAAATAAATTGGACATCTTACCAAACAGACCCAACGTCTGGCTCAAACAGGTGGGTTGTGTTTAAGAAGATTTTTTACATGTATACATGTATGCATTTACAGTTTTTGTCAAGCGGTGTAACCAGTTGTAAAACTATTATGTGTTATCTAAGGAAAGTCATATCGAAGGCATGCAAGCAATATTTGTACTTTTAAACGTGTTGCAGTTCACTTAAATTTTTATGTGTGTGTATGTGTGTATAAATATATATTTAAGTGTAATAAGTATAATTAAAAGTTTTCAATTAAATTATTTATAAAATATATGTATAAAAAGCTAAAAAAATATTTTCCCCTTTTAATCTACGGGGAAAATGTAGTCGTTTTTTTAAATATATTTTCTTTTCTTTTTTAATCAATCATCTTGAGTGAACTGGATTTTAGGATATCACCCTGTTAACACTTACTGATCTTAATGCATCGTATTTCACAGTTCGTTCATCTGTTGATTACAATAAGGCAGAAATTACTCAGAATTAATGGGATTTTCGCTAACTTGGCGTCACTTTCATGTTTACTCAAGTGTTTTTAGGCCTTGGCGAGGCCAGTTAGTGTGGCATCAGCTCTCCGGGTGTGACAGGAAGTAGGCCTTGGTTGCACAATTGCTCTTGTGAAAGAAGTTCTGTTTACTAACAGCCGTCTATTGTAGTCGAGCACGTCTTGTGCTCTATCCACACAACTTTCTACCTTAAAACTTGTCATGTTTATCAGTTGGCCCATACTATATCCTCTTCTTTAGCTTTCAGCTCTTCAAGAACAGCCTCGGAAAGATGCAGTCGATGGAGTCCCCTCCTCGTCCCATACTTCCTCCAATCTGTCCCCCCCTGTCCTAGAAGTCCCGTCTTCCTGTCCAGGTACCCCTTTGGCCCAGCACACTAAGCTGGTTGGCAGCCCGTCACCGATGGGCACCTTAAAGCGGCCGACTTCCCTGAGCCGTAATCCGAGCGCTGCAGGCTTCCCGATCCAGTCGTGGGTCTTCAGTAAGGGTGTGGGAAAATCGGTCATATCCCAGAGTCCCTCACCAGAGACGCCCGAATCTACTGTGGCTATCGAGGTGGAAGATATCCCATCGTTATTGCGCATGGTGGAGCGCTTTGCCAAAGCTGTGGAGAAACTGAAAGATGTTGTTCTTGAAGGTAAGATAATGGTTTTCTTGGCGAAGAACTGATTGGTTGCCAGAAAACATTTTAAGTTTTTCGAAACTGAACTTAATTTACAGTAAAGGCCATTGCACTCTGAGTTCAAAAATTCATGTGTTTTTTGTTGTTGTTTTTGTATCATCCTTTCCTATCAAAATGGTTGCTAGGAATGCGAAAATGAAGAAAATCAAGTTAATCCCAAACATGGTTATAATAGTATACAAAAATTTAAAATTAAAACCAGAGGGAAAAATATAGTAACTAATAACATAAATTCTAAAACCCCGTTTAGAACTTTATTAAACTTTATTTAACATTTATTAATTATCATATACATTTTATATTAAAATCAAGGAAAACATTCGAAAATAATTAAGAAACATTAATACAATTTAAAAAAAAAAAAAATTTAAATGGGAGAGGGGGATACAAAAACTTTGTAGTAAATGACTCTTAAAATAATGGTGTTAACAAAACATTTTGATGATAAAAAATCACCATTTGAAAGAATTTTGGGAATGTCTGTATTTTACTGTAAAATTACATGAAGTGCAGTTAGATGTATTAGTTTTTCATAGAAATTACAGTTAACCAGTTAACGGATGTTTAACATGCCATTTTTACCGTTATGATTACAGTAACTTTTTGTCCAGTGTAGTTGAGATGAAACGTTTTTTTAAAAGATTTCCTGGTACTTATTTTCGAGTAACACATGCAAAACGGTGCTCAATACTTGTCTGCCACATGACCATTTGCACGTCCTGCCGCAAACGTCACCTTCCGCTGGGGATCATGTGATCGCGGCACAGAAAAGGGGGCGGTGCTAAGTTGCTCAAGAGGCCCTGATCTTCCTGTATCTGCAGTCAGGCTGAGTTCCTGTGGTGCACCACACCGGCACAGGAAACGGTTCTCTCAGAAAACACCCCCTTCCGCTCTCAGGACTAGAGCAACGTCATTCAGCATCAAGCCTGTAGTCCTACCCATAAATAACAAAATCAGTTATCATATGTGAGATTTCTGATCTCACTTTATACAAAACTACTTGCTACACAAGAGGATCCTTATAAAAAGTGCTGTGATGATATAGTGATAAAACCATGATGTATGTAGGTGTTTGGAAAATACTTGGTGCACATTAAGTCTCCGTTAGATCAGTTAAATCTGAAGATAAATCTGAATTATTAATGCGAAATGTATTTGTATGTTTTCTCAATTTATCCAAACCAAAAAATACCCTAAAAGCCACTATTCTTAAAAGTTGTTGAATGAAAGGAGTTTTATAGTTTCGTATTTTAAAGAAATTATTTATATTAGGGCTATCAGAGAGTCAATTTAAAATGTATTTAATACATAATGTCAATTATTTAATATGTTTAGGCTACAGCGGCCTAATGTTAATAAAATATAAAAGATGATCTTTCATTTCATTTGTTTGTTTTTTTCCATTTATGCAATGAAAGTTACTGGCAACCAAAATAGCTTCAACAACCTTTTTTACCAGATATATGTATGTTCCACAAAAGAAAGTAATTCAGGTTTAAGTAAATCACTACTACAATTTTTTTTTTTCTTAGTTTCTATTCATTTAGTCATTCAATTATTTGTGTATTTAATTATTTAATTTCTTTGTGTATTAAATTAAGAAATACAATAAGAATGACACTAAATTAAAACTAGCAGCAGGTGGCGGTGAGTGCCTTTGAGTCATTCATTCATTTGATTTGTTCAAACGGCTGATTTATTTAGGAATCGAGTAAACGGCTCACTCCATGACTTTGATTTAAATCATTGACTCACCCAATTTATTCAAAACACAGATTTAATCAGAAGCTAAACACCTCTGTGGTGCTTTGGAGACAAACAACACTTCTGCTGTGGGTTTAGATAATATTGTTGGCAAAACTGAACAAAAACAAACAATATTGTTTAAAATATATCACAACATTAACTTCTTATTTACTGAACTGTTGTGTGAAATCACATCTGGGCTCATTATAATCGGGTTATAAATATGAGACACACAGGAACATTTTTGCCTCCGTATCTTATATTTTAGGCCATTGCTGCATTTATGGAGTTGTTGCCCTGCGTCATATTTGTCAAAATTAATCCGTAAGTTGACGTACAGGTCTGGGGCAGTTTAACTGCATTAAAACATTTAAAATTAGATAATTTTTTTTCATAACTAATTAACACAAAAAAGTTACAGCCCTAATTTATATATGTATTTCTATATTTCACATATATGTCCTTTGTTTTATTGCTTGACTCTAAATTTCTGCCACAATTTCCACCAGTTTTTATTTTTAATTTATTTTTATTTTTTTAATTGAACACAAATAGCCAACTTTATCTTATTTGTAAGAGGCTAGTTGTTCATGCTTCCTGTTACTGTAGAAGTCAGGTATTTTCAGAACAAAGAGAAACTCTACAAGTAACAGTTGTAGGTGTTTTTTGCTTGGAGTTACAGTTAAGCACTGTGACAGGAGGAAGTGGCTTGTAGACGTGTCACAGCAGACGAGAAAGCACTGCAACACAGTGAATAAACGGTCTGTCTTGCATCATCTCCCCTCTTTTAGGATCAGTGCAGATACTTGATGACAGTCACTGACATGTCGGTTAAAGGGTTACTTGGTTCACAAAGAAATGTCCAGGTCATATTGTCGCCTATAAGCAGAAGAAAAATGCTGACGATAAAGTAAAATTATTGTTCACTTTGTTTTATTTGCTCTTTAATTTCTTTGTTTTTGTTTTATAATTGTTTATTGAACAAAACTGAACAAATGAATGTAATTAACTGTTATTGATGATTTATTTTGGTTACT
>JAUCNO010000460.1:8434985-8451206 GCA_032353835.1 Enteromius viviparus
TTAGGCTTCAAAAACGCTCTTCAGAAACCTACGAGTGACGTCACGGACACTACGTCCATTTTTTTTTACAGTCTATGGTGACACCACACCGATATGCATTTGATAATGGCTTGATTTCAGAACGGGCAACTTATTTTTATTACATTAAAAGAAAACTAATGGTGACTCTATCATTGTAGAGTGGTTGTGTACACACACTCCCAACACACATTTCAGTCCAAACCGGTTAAAAAAGTGCATGTGGCACCTTTAATAAGTCACATATCTGTGGATGAGGTGTCAGTGATCTAAAGTATGCTGATAACCAAAAATTTACAGTATGTAAATGGATATACACACAAAAGCAACTACGACCTTGTCATGACAAAAAAAGATAGTTTTCTTGGGTTATTAAACATTATCAGTGTAAGATCGTACCCGTAAGCCTGAGACTGAAAAAGCACGAAATGTAATTCCACTCCATAAAGTGCTTGTGTTGAGTATGTACTTAAGATTGACCTTTCTCCAGCTCATTGTTGACAAGATTTGTTCTTTTGCATATGCGTGGAGGCTTTGCAAACTGCATTGTGGTTACTGTTTTTCAAAGACATAAATGTCAACGTAATTGGCTCGTAGTAAATGCCACATACTGTCTTGTGCTCCAGTCTCATTGTCTACTTTTTAATCATTAAAACTGCATCAGAACAGGGATGGTTCATTCCCTGAATTCCCCTGGCGCTGGCGTCTCCTGCCTCGGTATCCTCCTGTTTTCATTGGTTTGCTCCCCTGGTGCCTCCCGTGTAGTTGTGTGTGGGAAAACATGCTGACTGTTGAGCACGCAATCACATGACACGCATGGTCTGTGAGTCATTTTCACACCTGAAGTGATTTGGACGCCCTTGTTTTCTTGGGTTTTTATGTTGTGTTCGTAAAATCAGATTCCAGTTTGCAGAATGACAGGTCTAAAAAAGGTGCGTTTTTGTCTAAACGTGATGCAAGTCTCAATAGTATTGAATAAAATATTTTACATGCACTTGCAGTTATTAGCGTTTTTAAAGATGCACTATGAGTGAGTGTTGGATGATGGCAAATGTAAAAAATAGGAGAATTAATGCACAGATGAATATTCAAAATTGGCCAATAATGGTAAAAAAAAAAGTATTTGTAATCAGATACTAATAGATTATGCATTCATTCACATTGCTAGGGTGTTAGTGTGTAGTTGCTAGGGATGATTTGAGTGTAACCAAGTTTATTATTTGCAAAAAACTGGAACATCATCAAACAATTCATGAAAAAAGCACTTTTTCAGTATGATTCAGGTTGAGTTATTAAGCAACGTCTGCTTACCTCAAAATGTGCCTCAAACAAGAATTGTCTGCTTTCGTATTTTGTTGCGCATTTATTGGCATCGTAGTTTCGTAATGCACCAAAAACGCCAAAATACACCAGTATACCATAAATACATGGATGGCTTGAGTTCTGTCTTCAATTTAAGAATTTGTTATTTGTTTGTTCACTTCGTATTTTTTATGGTCACACAAATTTAAATGTTTAAATGTCTAGAAAAGTTGAATCCACTTTTTTTGTTACAAATTTCTCGTGAATGTGCGGGATTTCAGATTAGATACGTTACATGCTAATAACTTGAAGAATAACAAAATAAACAGTAAAATGATTTGTGCTACCAACGTATGTGTGATTCTGATAATAAATAAAAATAATATGATAACAAATACTGGTTTAGATGCCAATTGTTGCGACCAGAAAATTAAGCGAGTCAAGAACTGATTCAATCGAATTTATAAATTAGATTTTATAATATGCAAATTTATAAATTTGAAAAAAATATTATCCATAGTGCAGTTAACAATTTCCGCTACCAATCACTGAGTTTATTAGGATTATGATAGCAAATGTGTGATGTATATTAATGAATACCGTTTTGCATAATAGATTGTTTTTTACAGTTAAATTTACTGGAAGCGTTGGCGCCATTAGCCACGTATAGCCGACATATAGCGTCGTTGCGAGACCCAAGTTCGAATCCTGGCTTGACTTTTCCCGATCCTGGCTCCTTCTCTCTCCCATTTTGATTCCTGACTTTCCTGGCAAAAAAAGGGCAAAATTTTAATCAAGTATAAACAATCAGCGACACTGAAAACCTCACACGCTCAATTTAAGCTGTATTGTTAAAGTACAAAAAGGTGGATACTTCAGAGTTTAATTCTTACAATATAAAGCTTAAAATGCAAGCAATAATAATACTTTTGGTGCATGGTAATATAGTTCCTGCTCTTATTTCGGCCTGTCTGAATGACAAATATCTGTTGCTGCTCAGTTCAGTGGCCGTCTCACTCGGCTCATTATGAGCAGCACTGAACCGATGATGGCCCGAGATAGGAAAAGATCTTTATTGTAATTAATTATAAATCAATTTTGAGGTTATTACCACTAAGTGGACCGTCAAAAGCACCCACTTCATTATCATCATGTTATGGTGGAAGTAAATGTACACAATTAAACCATCCAGACATGGCTTTCTCGGTTTATACAAATAACATCCCATGAGATGCATATATAATCAAACCCTAGGCTATACTCAAAGCCGTATAGTGTTGATATCGCTTTGCAAAACAGGGCAGGTCTCTCTGCACACTCCTCAGCTCGTGTTATTCTAATAGCTCAGGCTGCTGGGAGTTTTCAAGCTCGGCTGGTAAATGAAAAACAAGCAAGAATTGCATAATGGTGTCTCTCTGTTTTCCTTGCCCCCCTCGCTTATGCCCCGAAGAGGATGGAGCTTTTTATAGGCCAGCCTGCAGACAAGACCGGGGTTCTGGAAGACACTCAATCTCATCGGCACCTCAGAGGGAGCAGGGCGTCTCCTACAAGAGTCCTCCTTTGACACATTTGTGTTCAAGGCATCATAACCTTGTTTACTGAATCTTACCAAAAGTTGTAAGGTTTCTATGGTTTTCTGAATGGTTTCTTTCTGACCCAGATCTATTAATGTGTGCTCTCACTTGACAGGGTTGGTTTGATTACAACAAAGTATTTTGTGATTGCTCTCTTAACTTGAAAAAAGTGTAAACACTGGCACCCTTGTGGGCACCAAACAAGTGAACCGAGGCTACGTTTACACCACACCTCCTAGTCAAAAATGGAAAATATGACGTAATATAATGTATTCATGACAATGTTTTCAAAACGACTGGAGTTTATATAGTAAATCCACACTTATCTGAAGACAAACTTAGCAAACTGTTGAGCAGCAACAAAAGGACCATGCCATTGTTGTGTGCTTTTTTTGTCATTGTCTAAAATCACATATCCACATGCCTAACACATACTAGACACATGAATGATGTCACCATTTTCAAAGGTCCCCGTATTGGGTGTTTACACCAAAGCAATAATGGTGGTTTTTTCAAAAGCTCAAAAGTTTTCAGTCCCTAGAATACAGTTGTTGTGTAAACGAACAGGTGAGATGCATAAAAAGTTTCCAGTTTTTGGCTTAAAACGTTGTTGTGTAAATGCCCCCTGAGACCCTGAAATAAGGGGTCTTGATCTGCTTCCAGCCGAACTCTAGTCTTGTGTAGCCAGACCTTCAGGCTGGGCTTTAAAAGAGGCCATATTACGGACCGGTGTGTTTTAGTGCTGCTTCACTCTTGGTCCATTTTAAGGAATGCGGCGAACTTTACATATTTCACATACTTTGGAAAACCCAGTTTTTAGTTGATCTCCATAAACTTTCATTTACACAGTTGCTTACTTCTTTCATGAGGGGGTCTGGGGTCCTGGCATGTTTGTTTCCGGTATAGGACAGTGTATTCTGGTATAGAACGCAACACACATCCCGCAAATCCTGTAGAATTCAACTGTGTCAAGTGTTCGCAATTTAGTGTGCCATATGCATTAGACGTTCAGCCACGGTTCATGGGCGTGACGTCTGAGGCTGAGACTAAACAAACTCTGGTGTGGTGCAACTAGGGCCAAAAACATCTAAAATCAAAACAGGATGTGGTGTCACGGGATGCAACCCTAAAAAAGACAAAATATTCAAGCATAGTTGCTTTTCTTTTACAGTTTACCTACCTAAAGTAGCTATATGGGGTAGGATTAGGTTTAGATGTAGGTTAGTGCGTAGTTATTACCTAGTAAGTATGTACATGCACACAGTATACTCCATTTAATAGCATGTGCACACTTGGTTTATTGTCCACCAAGTGAAAACTGTAAAGCCGAAATAATACTTCAGCTTCTACGCAAATGCTAAGAATGCCTAAATCTGTTTTATCGTCGGCCATGCATGAAAAACCATAAAGTACAGATAAACAGCATGCCCTTTTCAAAGTACACTCTGTGTTTACACAAACCTGTTTGATTGTCCGCCATGTGAAAATTGTAAAGCTCAAACTATACTTGCATTTATATTCCATAGCCTTTCAAATTATACTTTGTTTGACACATGCACACTATAAACTTAAGAGCAAAGAAAATGTCCCTGTGCTTGTTTGAACTAGAGTTGTGTGAATCAAGCGCATTGCATCAAGAGCAATGAACTTTGAATAAATCTGCTGAATGGCTCATTACCCTGAATGAAATTCACAAGAGGAACCTAGTCTTTTTGTTTTCGTATCTCAGATCAGAAGTGAGCCTTCAAAACGGTTTATGTGCCTAACTGGTGGGTTTACAGTCTCTTGTTTCCTTTGGTTTGCTTTATACAGTTCTGTTTTACCAGATTATGAGCTGTCCTTCGTGTGTTGTCATAGTTTTACTTCCAGTATTTCGATTTTTGCAGTCATACCACATGATTTATTTCACTCGAAGTAGCATATATATGCTAAATCTTTGGTAAATTTAGTCCTACATAATGAATGTTAGCTTGAGGTGTCAAGTGACACCTCCGAGATTCTGTCGTCAAGTTCTTTATTTCAAGTCCATTTTGAGCTGGCTGTGATCACACCTATCCAGAGTGATTTTTAGGAGGTGTTTTGTTAATTCATTAGCACTAGAGATGTTATGAGCTGTGACCTGTGTTTCAGAAGTTTGAGTTTAAGTTTAAGTAGCTTCATTTTATTTGGGGTAATTTAAGCTCATTTTATAATCCTTTAGCTATTAATTATATTACACTCGTGTAATATTTGATGTTTTAAAATCTTAAACTTCTTTAATACAGTAAACATTTTGTGCATCAATGATGCAGCTTAACCTGCACGAGTGATAACTTTAGATCTCAATCACATTTTTTCAGTTTATATAGAATTTAAGCAGAATTTTTCTGGTCTAATGCTCTTTATTGGATGTGTGGTTGACCCTGGAGAAATCCTGCTGGATGTTTGTGCTCCAGCTTGAACCAATGCCAAACCTATCACTGGTGAACAAGGTCCAGGAAAAAGCTCTTTTAAGGAGAACCACACTGTTGCCCAAACACATTGACTGCTGGATCCAGAAATAACAGGAACTAACTTGTTGGTGTGGATGGGCTATTTCAGAGGTGAAAATGGAAAATTGGTTTGTTTGGGACATTTGTATCCATCATGTTTTTCCTAACTTTGTGCATTTAACCTTTTTCCATGTACGATACCACAACAAATATACCAAAAATGTCAAGCTTGCTGAGGGAAAATCTAGCTGGTAATGAATTTATAGCTGGACATTAACTAGTCCATTAGTGCTGGTAACTGATAGAACTTCTTTGACTAGCAGCAAACTAGCTTCCAGTGGGTTACACCATCTTAGCTGGTCTACCAGCTTGTGGTCCAGATGGTTCACCAGCTGGAAACCAGGTACCATGCTCTAAAACATCCTAAAGGTGTAGTTCACCCAAACTACAGTGACACAAGAAATGGTTGAGTCTAAGATGTTGTTAGGTCAGATGTTAAGATTTTGTCCTTTAATTAATAACTACTTGTAGTGACCACATCAGAAAGTCATAGACTGGTCCATTCTGATTTGTAAATGAATTATAATGATTATTCATTCAAAAGTATATGTTAGCAGTGTGAATGTATTTAGGACAGATTTGAAATATTTCACGAAGTTAAGAACTTATTTGTTTTGTTTAGTGAATGAATTGTTCTGATTTTCTAAATTCTTTCATATATTCTTAGAAGATCAGACTTTTAAAACAAACTAATGTGGTCAGGATAGATGTTAAGACTTTCTTCTCCTGTGAGCTTACGCTTGTTCTAGCCAGATGATTGGGCCATTAAATCATATATTCGTTTGGCTTTAGAAGGAATCGCTTTTATTTTATGAGCCATTTAGAATGATTCATTGAAGATCTGACTCAAAAGAATGATTCATGCTGACTCGAATTATGTTCTGCTTGTGGCACGAAGTTGTCAAATATGTTCAATATAAGTAATATAAACCACTTTTATGATGTATTTTTTGAAGCTTAAAATCTCTGGATTCATTCTTAGTGAAGTAAAAGAGCAACCATCACATTTCCCAGAGTTTCTCCTTTTCTGTTCTATGTACAAAAGTTAGAAACAACATGAGGGTGAGTAAACAGCATGTAAACGTTTGGGTTGAAGCTGTTATTAGCTGGATTTTCCAGCAGTAGTTTTGCCGTTGCTTTCTTACTGCATGTCTATGAGCTGCTCTGTCTAGCGGCCAGTGCCCTATTTAGAGCAGCATGTGTCTGTTGATGCCACATACATATGCAATCTCAGAGAAAGCTTGTTGACCTTGATTGGGATGCCATGGAAACCGAGGAACAGGACTGAATGGGAGCATGTGCATCTGGGACGATGGTGGGGTGAGAAGCACAGCTCAAGGAATCCAGCCGTCATCTTCACATGGTGTATTTTTATCAAACCGTCTTTGTCAACAAACGCCCCAGTCTCTGTTGACAGCTGCTGCTGATGCTTGAGGGGCGGCAATGGAATATAAATGGAGGTTGAATAATGAAATTGGCTGATGCTGTCTGACCCGCTGACTCTTGAAATCTGGTTATAATTGCAGTCTTAGTTTTTTCATTTTTCACAGAAAACTGATTCGGTTTCATGATCTTTAAGGCTGACTGTCGGTACATTCATTTTGCAAATGATGAAATCTGATACTTTAATTCAGATATTGTTGTGAATATCCACTCAATCACTTTTCTTTATCTTTCCTAGACTCTATATCAAAAAAGGCTTTCATAACAGAGGTATGTTCCTTTTTCTCACTTATCAACAATATCTACTGTTTCACTGCAAATGAACCTGTTTATTCAGGGATTGCAGGTTGGTGGTATCTTATATTTACACTCTTTATACCAGATGCCTTCATCATCTGGCCAGCCGTCGCATGGGAAGAAGATCGGACACAGAGGAGTGGACGCTTCTGGAGAAACCACATATAAGAAGGTGCATTGGGCCTACTCAATTTCAGCAACATTTTCTTGATTTGATATTGATTCTGTTCAGATTATTTTAATTACTTCTAGGATGGACAGTATATTGGTGCTATATCAGCCGATAAATAGTATTTTTTAATCTTACAACTTTTTTTGTTTCAAATCGGTGCATATTGTATACAATCTTACATGCAAGCTTCCTCTAATGTTGCCATCATCTAAGTTGACCTAAAATTTCTAATTTTTTCTAGATTCGATACTGATTCCATTCTGATTATTTTAGTTAATTCTAGGCATGGACAATATATCGGTACCATATCAGTTAATGTTAGTTCTATTATCTAAACTTTTTTTTAATCGGTTTATATTGCGTAATAAATTGTACATTCAGATTTTTTTTAACAGTATATCGGTAAAATACCAGCTAATAGTTTTTTTTTTAATTATCTAAAATTATTTTTAAAACTATTTATATCAGTTGATATTGTATATTAAATTGTACATTTATTTATTTTTTCTTTAAGGGTGCACAGTATATCGGTACCATATCAGCGGTCATTTTTAGTGTACAAAAATTTTTTAATTTGATTATTCTTGTAATGATTAAAATGAACTTTAGTATTTAACATATTTTTAAAATAGTGTTACCAAGGTAATCGGGTAATAGGGTTAATATTTATGAGACTCACTTCATTTGTATCCTCTTCAGACCACATCTTCAGCGCTCAAGGGAGCCATTCAGCTTGGGATTGGCTACACAGTTGGAAACTTGAGTTCCAAGCCTGAGCGGGACGTCCTCATGCAGGATTTCTATGTGGTGGAAAGCATCTTCTTCCCCAGGTGCGCTGTCTGTCTGAGGTTAAGGGTCAATGTGGAATTTCAAATGAAAAAAAAAATGATCTTCTCTTTGTTCTTCCAGTGAAGGGAGCAACTTGACTCCAGCCCATCATTTCCCAGACTTCCGTTTCAAAACCTACGCTCCCGTTGCCTTCCGTTACTTCAGAGAGCTCTTCGGGATACGGCCGGATGACTATTTGGTAAGAAAAATAAGCTAAAGCCTAAAATTTATTATCATCGCTTGGACTGCTGAAGAATTACTCAAGCAAAATTTGTTGCCGTTTGTTTAAGTGTATCTCAATTTGTGATTGCCTTTAGTATTCGCTCTGTAACGAGCCACTGATTGAGTTGTCCAATCCTGGAGCCAGTGGCTCAGTCTTCTACGTCACGAAGGATGATGAGTTCATCATTAAGACGGTCATGCACAAGGAGGCAGAGTTTTTGCAGAAGCTTCTTCCTGGATATTACATGGTGAGTTGCTGTACTTTGAAACAGTTCAAATTAGTGGTCAACCGATATTCTCAATATCTCAAAAGTAGGAGGAATATATTATACAACACATACGTATTGCATGATATAGTGCAGTCTAATAATAAAAAATGATAGGTAGGCTAAGGTTGGGCTAATATTTACAGCAAAATATCCACCTGAAAATAATTATCGGCTTATCGGTATCGGCAAGAATGCTTGGTATAGAATTAGTGATGTGCTTTTTAGTCCCCAATATAATATATAGAGAGTAAATTAGCTGATAGTTAATATAATGCTGATAAATATGAAGCAGTATATCTATTCTATATTTAATATTAGGTCTATATTGCAATTATCGGCTATATATCAGCCTGACCGATATATCGGTGTATCACTGAAGCAGACCTTTATGCATTTTTCAGCAGCAGTTTAAGCTAGGATAAACTATACTGTTTATGTTGCGTTGTTAAACGCTCTGTATTTTTTGATAAACAAGCTTTCTAGCCCATTATCACATGCTGTCACAAATCAACCGCCTGGTTAAACAACAACACTGCTGATTACCCAACAAGCTATTTTGAACTAATTTCTCCCCTGAGGCGATATGTCAACTATTTACCTGAATAACAAAACAAATTACACAATTAGCATGTAAGGCGTGCCCGTTCCAACTTTCTGTCTCCAGTGGACCATTTCATTCCACAATATAAGTACTAAAGGCTTTGGTTTCCAGGAGAACATGAGGGTTTTTTTATAGATGATGCGTAAATGGGTTCTCAGTGTCAGCAGAGTCTAACCAGCTACTGACTTGGCTTGTTCCATTCATTCATCTGAAGCTAATGAGCCCATGAATGGTGACGGATCAGCTGTTGTTTAGCAACAATGCTGACCTTGGCCAGTTCGTGGTCTATAGAAACCTGTCTTGATTACTGTCTAGCTCTTTTCATTATTCTGTTTCTCTTCTTTGATCATATCCTGTAGGACGTGACACCTGTGCGAAGGTGATGGGTGTCACAAAGCTTTTCTAGGTTGGATATACGCTTCATTGCTTTGCTTTTGTGTGGTGACTTTTAAGAGGATTTAAACTCTAAACTAATTGGAATCAGGTGGTTTTACTATGCTCTGGAACATTAACTGGCACCATGAATGTCATTGACTTGTAAAAGGTGTTTTTTGAAGTTGAAATGGAGTGTGTTGTCTGGAATGCAGAGAAACTAATAGCCTTTAACTTAATTTAATGCATAAATTCTTTTAATAAATGTGGATTAACAAAAGTGTGATCTGCATGCCATTTTAATTTTTTTTTTTTTTTAGTTTTTGTATCCAAAACTGGGATTTTGTAATGATAAACAGTGCCATATGACATGATTTAAAACTGTTATAAACAGTTTAGAAAAACACTAAAAAACACAAGAAATTTTTTGGAAAACTATTTTCCAAATCGTGACGCCATCAAGAAATTTAAAAAAAGCTAAATATAAATGTAATTTTTATGTGAGAAAAAAGCCAAAACAATGATCTGATGAATATATCATTTTTATTTTCCCATATTCAAACTTGAGTTGTAAGTTCGTAAAAATAAGTCTGAATAAAATGAATAAATTATGACAAAGCTCTAATTTTGGGGTGACATATTTCTTTAAAGATTTCATTCAATTCATTGGAAAAGGCCTAAAAGTTATTCTTTGCTGAATATCTTTGGTCTAAAAAGTATTAATTGAGCCTTCTTCAAATTAAGCCCTTAAAAGGTCTTAAATCTGAATCTGTTTTCTGGATATTACATGGTAAGCTGTTGCACTTTGAAACAGTTAAAAAATCAACCGATATGTCCAATATCTCTAAAGTGGGTGCATTTATTATACAACACATATGTATTGCATGCTTTAGTACAGTCTAATAATAGAAAGTGATATGTAGCCTAATCTTGAGCTTATTTTTATGGCAAAATATTCACCTAAAAATAATTATCGGCTTATCGGTATCGGCCTTAAAATGTCTTAAATCAGAGCTAAAAGTCGAAATTCAAAACTATCTTTAAACTTTTAATAGTTGCTTATGTTTACTTCTAGACATGTTGACTTATTGTGTTCCATTCAATTTAATTGTATACATTTTCTTTGCTTTGTATTAAAAGCATCTTAGAAAATCTTACATTTACCTTCAGAAAATCTGCAGAATCCAGTTCATTAGTATTTTCACATTTGAACAGAAGTTGCGAACTTGTCACAGTACATTTTAGTGCACAAAATTTTAATAAAATGTATTTAATCACAAAAAAATAATGTCAAAGCTTTAATTTTGGGGTGAAATATTTCATTAAAGAATAGATTAACTGAAAAAGGCAGAAAATGTAGCTAAATATCTTTTTTTTTTTTTTATATTTGCACTTTAAAGGTTGCAAGTTTGTTGAACATGATGTACTAAATTATAGCGCACAGAATTTCAATATTAGGTGAATAAATGTATATAGATTTGTACTTTTTGAAGTGAACTATTCTTTTTAATAAATAGAAAATGCATTTTACAAAGCATGGAACCAACAAATACAAATTTCCACATTCTTCAACAGATGTTTAGATTACTTGTGCTTCGATCTTTGTTTATTTTGACTAAATCGCATTTGGTTTTGCGCATTTTCTACAGAACTTGAATCAGAATCCTCGCACCTTATTGCCCAAGTTCTTCGGGCTGTATTGTGTACAATCAGGCGGGAAGAACATTCGGATGGTGGTCATGAACAACGTTCTGCCCAGGGTGGTGCGCATGCACCTCAAATACGACCTAAAGGGGTCCACCTACAAGCGACGGGCCTCTAAAAAAGAGCGGGAAAAGGCGAGGCCCACTTTCAAAGACCTTGATTTCATGCAGGACATAGCAGAGGGTCTCATGCTGGATACAGACACTTACAACGCTCTGGTCAAGACGCTACAGAGAGACTGTTTGGTAAGTTCTTCATAGTGTCCTGCTGTCTAAAGCCATTCAGGACGAATATTGATATGTTTTTGTTGTATAGGTCTTGGAAAGCTTTAAGATTATGGACTATAGTTTGCTGCTGGGAGTTCACAACATCGATCAGGCGGAGAAAGAGCAGCAGATGGAAGGATCTCAGGGCAGCAGTGATGAAAAGAGGCCGCTGGCACAGAAAGCGCTCTACTCCACTGCAATGGAGTCCATACAGGGAGCGTCGGCCTGTGGAGAGGAAATTGACACTGAGGACACGTGAGTTGAGGAAATTAGTCCATGTTTTTGACATATACTTTATATATTTAAAAGGATATGTGATGCATTTTCAGGAATGTAACAGGAATGTGACTACAAAATTTAAATGCAAAATTTAAGTTTAAATTTTTATTTTCTTTTAAAAATGTTTGGAATCTTTACAGAATGAAGTCCCGTCATGTTAGTTATCCTGTTTCATATGGAAATGCATTCATGGAAGATAAAGGATTGCAAACATCAAATTGTTGCCTTTTTTTTTGTTTGTTTTGTTTTTGTATTTTTTGTTTGTTTGTTTGTTTGTTTTTTTATACTTTATTGGTCCGTTTTCTTTTTTTCTTTCTCATTTAAGAAATGCTTTTCAGCATTTTTGTCCAAATAAATTTGAATCAAATGGGATTTAAATTTTTCTTTATACAAAAAGGGTTGAATTTGTGTTTGCAATCTTTATCAAAGTTGAATCAACTAAATTGTCCTGTTAGCAAATTCATAATTGACTAACCAAAAAAATAGTTTTGTTAGGGGTTTTATTCTGTTTACTTGTTTGTATATTGTGTTTGGTTTTATATCTGTTTAGACTTTGTAAGATTTAGCTAACTTTGGGGAAGGCTTTTCAGGATGTTTATTTTTTTTTATTTGTCTAAAAAAGGAAAAAAAAAATAATTTTTCCTTTAAAAAAAGTCAGGATAAATAAAGTGTCCCGTTAGAGATCCTGTTTTTATCTGCAAATACATCTCATTACAGAAGTAAATAACCTACTAACAAGAAATTCATGTTTACTAAGAGGTTCTTATTTTCACTTAATTTTTCTTTATTCACTTTATTTTATGTTCATATAAACCCAGATTTTTAGACGTTAACAGAGATTATTTGTTGTGTTTAGTTTTTTGATTTGTGTTTTCTCCGTTTTAATCGTAATTTGTTTTTAATGCTTGTTAGCTGTTTTTCATCTTTTTAAATTAGTTTTATTCCCACAGATCTAGCTACGCATTTCATTTCACTATTGAGCAAGGTTTAAACTAGACCTTCGTAGTTATTTATTTTTATGATTTTTTGTGCCTGTCAGGATGGGTGGTATTCCTGCAGTCAATGGAAAAGGAGAGCGTCTGTTACTCTACATCGGAATAATCGACATCTTGCAGTCTTACAGGTGCTTGCGTCAATCTCTCCGACTCATGCCACTTACTATTTACATCAAGAAGCATGTGATTCATTTCTGCCCCTATGATTTAGAAGCACTGTGGAAATAGCTTCATTCATTTTCTCTTTAGGTTAATAAAGAAATTGGAGCATACGTGGAAGGCTCTAGTCCATGACGGGGTAAGAAATACACCGAATTGACTATTATCTAGAAAAGACCTTCTGAAATACATCACTGTTCATTGCAAGAGGCTCCATTTCATCACATTGGAAGAAAAGCTTTGGCCAAGTTAACATCCAGCTGTGTTTTCAGACTCTGTGGTCTCCGACCTTCGGTATAATTCCTCATACTTCCTTCATTTTCATATTAATAAAGCATGATCTGCTGCGGTACATTAGCATGAATGGGGTTTAGTGAGAATTACAGGGTTTTGGAGGAAATGCTTGGGAAATATGCACTAATTTGGGGCTGTTTTTCTCAGAGGATGTGCTAATTGTGCTATTGCTGGATATGCATATACCACACACACACACACACACACACAGAGTCATTTTTCTCTCAGCTCAGCTGTGAATAAAGGAGATTTCTTCAACCCTGCCTATGACGCAACAGTCTACCGCATACTGCCAATGGTTCACGGTTCATTTGCATGCTAATTATGATATTTATAGATCTTGATTGCGTCAGCTGGAGGTCACAGATAGAGTATATGTTACCTAAAGGCTGACTGGTTGACTCCAGGAATGATGGATGTTAAACTAGAAACTGACATTAAAAATATGTTAATATGATTTTAATTGGCACTTCACCTGTCCAGTTGAGCATATGAATAATATATATGTAAATGAATGCATGTTTATGTGTCATTTATATGTGTGAAGTAAATAAATGTGACAGGTTCAGTGCTAGTTAAGCTCTGTGACAGTAGTTCTGGCACAAATTACCACAGACTCATGATTTTGATTTGATTTAAAGTCTGCATGAAGATTATTATGTCTAAAACAATGTTTTGTCAACTGGAACAAGTCAGAATGCGCTGCAACGTTTCAGAGTAATTGGGATGGTTCTCTTAATCCTTCTTTATTTTTTTATTCTTTTAGGACACCGTGTCTGTTCACAGACCGTCTTTCTATGCAGACAGGTTCTTCAGATTCATGAGCACTACTGTTTTCAGAAAGACTTCCTGTGAGTTGAACTTGCTCTGTTTCGTAGATTAATTCCATATTCTGCATTAAAAGTTAGTGATGAAGTAATAATTAGACACCAATATTAAGTTTTGACTAACACCGATAAATATTTATTTTAATAATTAATAACCCATAAAGATAAAAGTCTGCAGTATTTGGTCTAGTTCAATTAATCAATAGCATGTCAATGTACAGCAATAGGAATATGGATATTCAATAGATAGTCATACTGTATGATTTGCTAGAGATAAAATTTTTAACACTGTTATTAAATAAAAAATAACAATAAATTAAAGGTATTTACAAATATAAAAAACTATTTAAAATATATATATATTTTATAAAAAAAACAAAAGCACTAAACTAAATTGAAACTGAATATAATTGAATTATAATATAAATTAAACCTAATTTAAAATCGTAACAAATAGTTAAATAATAAAAAGTAATTATTCCTTTTAATAGTATAGTAATAATACTAAAATAACACTGTATAAAAAAGCTAAACGTGAACATGGGCTGTAAAACAGACAAAAGTATTTAAGATTCAATTTAAGTGATCAAACTAGAACAGTTAGATATTGAAAAATAATTTTAAAAATGAGCATGTACAAGTAAATATCTGGTATTGGTTGATTTTAATAAGCTGTGATATTGGCTAATAAGGTGATTTTAAAGATTAATTTTAAAATTTGTAGCATTAGATAATAGTAAAGGAAGTCTACATTTTTAAAAAGAGGAAATGAGCATGTACAAGTAAATGTTGTGTATCGATCAATTTTTGTTTTTAAATTAAAAAGGTATTTTAAAAATAACAGCTTTTTTTTTTTTTTTTTTTTTTTTTTTGAGAAAAACAAACGCCCCAGAAAAAATCCTAACCTTAACCCTGCTATTGAAAATTTGCATTCGTGATATTGAACTTATATGATTACTGAAGTGCTCATTTTTTTCAGCACTGAAATCCTCTCCGTCAAAGAGGGGTCGTGGGGGCCTGGCTGCGGCCAAATACAGCGGTCCCGGGGCGGCCTGGTCGGCCAGCCAGCTACCGTTTGTAAGAGATGAAAACATCTACGACCTGAGAGGAGCCCGTAGCTTCCCCACTTTTGAAGATGATGGTAAATATATACCATCTTCTTCGTTTATAACAATGAGAACTTAATTGAATTTACTTCAAACTAAATTGAAATTACAAACTCTGGTTGTAATTATTCAGTCACTCGAAAAAGACTATGTGATTTGCAATTGTTTTTAACTGTTTAAATTGTTTTTTTGTTGTCTCATCTGTATAGTCGTGACTGTAGCTGCTGTTCATTCTTGGCCAGGACTCTCCTGTGAAAGAGATTTTTAATCTTTCGTCACATTTAAATCCGGTTTCAGGTCGGGCAGATGTGCTTCCCTGCACCCCTCCATCATTCGAGGAGGCCACCACAGCCTCCATCGCCACCACGCTCTCCTCCACCACCTCCCTTTCCATCCCAGAACGCTCCCCGTCAGACACCTCCGAACACCCGCGCTACAGGTAACGCCCCGTCTGTCGCTCTGTAGTATTCCCGCGTCTCGACCTTAGCAGGTACAATAAAGCTCCTGTTTTCTTCAATACAGGAGGCACACCCAGTCCAGCCATGAAGAAACGTAAGTAAAGCACACTGGTCTGAAGCCGTATGATAGTTTTACGACTAAAATGACAGAGTTTGCTGCATTAGAAGACTTTACGATGTTTATTTCTGTCTTGGGTTTGATCTCCTCCTCAATGAACGGAGAACGGTTAGTTGTGTACTTCATGTGGTTTAGTGGAGCCCTCTGCTGGTCTTGTTGTAGAATGCAGGATGAGGACCAGCAAACCATCACAGTGGAGGTGGAAGTGGAGGGACGATACGACAGCGAACCTACCCTCGTGGCTCCCCAGGTATCGCCGGAGATCAGGTACGCACTCAAAAACTGAAATGTTGCTTTCAAGTACTATTTAGTAGAGATGGGGAGTCGACTCCAAAAGAGTCGATTCCTCGACTCTCACTAGCCCTAGTGTCGGAATCGACTCCAGG
>JAUCNO010000460.1:8451810-8468184 GCA_032353835.1 Enteromius viviparus
TCGATTCCACCGACTCCAAAATTAGGAGTCGGGAGTCGGAGTCGACTCCAAAAAAACCGGAACCGAACACCCCTACTATTTAGTGTTCACCTACGAAAGGCAGATATTGTTGGACGTATTGGAATAAAACAGGTCTTGATGAAATGTAGTGGAGTTAAGAGCAATTAAAATATAATGCAAATGCATTGCCGGTAAATCCAAAGCAGTGCGGATGTAAGATCTGGGGTCTCCTGGGAATGAGGAATTAGATGTGCTCCATTCAGCTGAGCTCACCTGCTGTAGCTCTTCATAGCGATGGGAAAATGACACCATGGTAACTGCCACAGAGGAGCATAACCAAACAGGAAGCGCTTAATCACACTGGCAAAAAAGTAACCAGATGTTTTTGTGTTAGTCAGGACAATTGGCAATATATCCAGGTATTTATTTTCTGGTACATGAAAGTATAATTACATTTCTTCATTCTTTATTTAAATAGTATTTATTTATTAGAAAAGATGTTATCTCGTTTCACGGCGAAACAAGTGACGTTTGAACCTTGGAAGATATTTTGAAGAACGTTCGTGCCACACACCTCCATACAAATAGCATAGCATTAAATCAAACTAAAACTATTTAAAATAACACTTTTGGGGGTTTTGATTGAGCTAAAATAAAAAAAGTGCAATAAAATAATTTTCAAAAGAATATATCAGTTGAAAAGTTAAAAATGTAAAAATGAGAAAGATATAAGCACATTAAAGCAGTGCTAAACTTATTAAATTAGTGCGTTATTGATCACATCCAAAAGAAACATTTTTGTTTACATAATGTATGAGTGTGTAATGTGTTTATTTATTATGTATATATAAATACAAACACACTAAGAATTTTTTTCAGTTCTAATATAGTTATTTATATCATAAACTAAAATAATATAAATATATAAGTAAATATTTTCGTAAAGTATGTATGTTCATGTAGTATGTGTGTGTACAGTATATATATATATACGTAATAAATAAAGTACACACAGATATATTATATAAACAAACACTTTTATTTCGGATGTGATTAATCGCGGCTAATCGTCTGACAGCACTAATTGAAATATATCAAAATAATAAAAATGCCAAAGGCGTTTATTTAAATGTCAGCAAAAATTTTAATTATAACTGAAAATATATAAATAAAACTTAATTCAAAATATGAATAGAAATGTAAATGTCTACAAATAATGCAACCGAAGTATACTGGATGAACAAAAAAGTGGCCCATATTTAGCCTCTGTATTTCAACTTTCAATGATTTTACGGTGTATTGACAAAAAATATCTTTATTGGGTTTTTTTTCTCTTCCTTGTGTATAGTGAAGCTGCTGAGACATTTCTAGAAGCCTCGTCCTCCTCCGTCCCGGCGAGCCCCAGGATAGTGGTGGAGTCTGACGGAGGCAGTCAGGCCTCAGGCTGTACGAGCCGTGCCTCTGTGGACGAGGATGATGATGTGCCAATTACAGACATTTATTTTGTAAGCCCTTCACTCTTCTGATCTAAAAATATAGAGAAAGAACCACCCAAAGTCAAAACACAAAAGCGCATAAGTATGCACTGCAAAATATAATTCTTAATCTGAATGTTTTTTTTGTCTTGCTTTCCAATTAAAGTATCTAAACGTATGCTTAACTGTCATGTAAAACATCATTTCTTTTTGGGGGGTTAAATGCTGTTGACAGACTTGAGATTCATCCAGTAGTGCCATTGTTTCATTACTGGTAACTAAAGGAAACATCTCCAATACTAGACAGGATCTCAGAGATTTGTCTGTGGGGTGGGTGTTAGGAGCTCCGCTGGGTCTTTATTTTCATCTTCTGCATGACTTCTGCAAGACCCAGTCCTCCTATTCATTGCTAAATGCTGAGGATATCATTGTATGTGTTCATTTTGAATAACACCAGTACAATAGACACACTGAATGACATCTGCAGGGATGTCTCCGAGGACAAACTGAGAAATGGCCGTCATTATCAGTTGTTAAACTCAGTCGTGAGCTGAACAGAGGCCTAGAGACCCACAAGCGCCACCTCTTGAATTATTCATCCATTAACTCCCTGCGCCAGCTGCTCCGTCAATCCTTTCCTCTTATTAATGGAGCTGTCATTTTTTTCATTTATCGACCGCTAAACAGCTCTCCATCTCTTTGACTTTTTCATTACCTTTCTGCCATCATTCATCGTCTGCCGTCTCTGTTTGTTCATATTTCTTTTGTAAGTTCTCTGACGGCAGCGTCTGTGTTTGTCAGCCCGTCACACACAGAAGAAGGCACGCTGTAAGTCTGAACTAGTTGTAGAGGTAGTTTTAGAAATAACCAGAACAAGTTAAACAGGCTGTTGTTGTTGGTGTACCTTTAAGATTTCTGTATGCAAACGAGCCAACACAAGATATAAATATATTTTATCTAGTTTCCAAGGCAACATTTTTCCGTTTCATTTAGTGTAACCCGATGTCGTAAAATATAATTTTGTTGGTAACAAAAAAAATTAAAGGACAAAAACGTACAATAAAAAATAAAATACTTAAAGGAGAAAAAACACATTCTAAATGTTCATTAAAAAATATAATAAAATAACAATGGAAACGTTTGCCTAGTATTTTTAATGTAATTTTCCATTATTGTCCCCTTCAAAAATATATTTCTATTTATAGTCAGTGTTCCTGGTCTTACAGTGCAGGAAAAAAAGTGCACTATGTTAATAATATTGATGAATAATAATAAAAAGTAATATTTGTAATAATATATAATAATATTACATTTGTTTTATAGTCTTTAATTAAAACCATTATAGTTCCTGTAGAATTGAATTGAACAACTTTTCTTGTCTGCTGATGTAATCGAGGCCATGTGGGCGGGGACAAATACTAGTAGCCAATAATATTCATCTTACTTTTTGCTTTCCAATCAAAACCTGGTGGATAAAATGAAGTCAAACCCTTAAGTATTTTGTTTATTTGTTCCATGTGATTGTTTTTCTTTCACTGCACTTTCTTTGCATTCAAAGTTTCTCTTCGTTTACTAACCAGATTATTTTCATTCAAAAAATCTTCCAAAACAATTCCAATAAATGCGCATTGTATATCAAATTACTACTTTTCCCGCCTTATTTACGCTCACAGTGACTCTTGTACTAAATGTCTGTCTTTCTTGCCACAGCTTTTCTGATATTCCTCACTCATGTCTTCCACTCTTTCTTCCTACGTGTATTTCGCCGTCTCTGTCTCCACTCTTTCTGGCGCCCTCTGCTGTCTGGCTTTTGTAAAAGCAGCCTCCAGAAGCGGAAAGCTGGGTATATTCTCCTCTGCACTTCAGCTCAGGGCCTAAAACCCTGCCAGAGGATGAAGGGGAGAGTGAAACAGTAAGTGCACGCTTTGCTGTAGTTGGCGGTTTTTCGACGTCGACGATCCATCGTCTGTTATTCCTTGCATATTAATAGCATAAACTTTAATGTGTCCCAACAGTAATCAGACTTCAGGAAAGAGGGGCAGCTACGAGGTTCGGACTCTTCAGACATCCAGGAAGCTCTACTGGGGGGACTTTTTTCGCGACTTAAGTGTAATTTTCATCGTCCTTTCACCCATTCCATAAACAACACCAAGCAAGTAGTAATACCAATGTCCAGACGTATTTATGAGTAATAATAAGAATATTTATGTTTAATTATTATTTTTTTGATTGTTTTGTGTTTCATTTATTGTCTAATTTACATACTGTGAATGTGTTTTCCCATTTGACTCAAGACTTTTCCCAAGAGGGGGTTGTAGGTTATTATTATTTAACTTTTTAAAGGGGATGTTAATGCGACTTTGATTATTAGGCAGCATTGTTCCTTTCATAACTGTGGAAGAATTAAAATTCTGTTGCAGTTGCTATATATATATATATATATATCTACACCAATATGGTTTGCTTTATTTTTAATTGGTTTTTCTGAAAAATATCTCGCCAGCAATAGTGTTCATGTTTCAGAGTTAAAAAATCCCAACAAGATGTGTCAAATTTGGCAATAACCAAAGTCCCTTAATTTTTATTTATTTATTAAATTTCATTTTAATGTTAAAAATAGGAGTGATAACAGATGCTGGATGTTATAAAGCAGTACATTTTCGGCATCACCTGATCTTTATATTCTTGTTTTGGCTCATTTTTATACATTGTGGTTATTTAAATTTGTTCCACAGATTTTCCCGCAAAAAAAAACAAAAAAAGTCATCTCGGCCTGGTTATTAAAAGACATGTTAAACTGAAAGACAGGACCAAACTTATTATGTGGGAGGCCAAATATGTAAAACAACTTGTTACCATGATCGCAATCAGAAATATTCAAGTTAAAACATTAGATCCACATGTATAGAATTTTGTGTGTGTGCCTATGCATTGAGTGTGTTTGTGGTTTTGAGTAAGCGAGCGTCTCATTTTACTATGGAAGTGTGCAACACTGATTCTTATCATGTGCAGTGGCCAGTTGCTATTGCTGTATCCAAAATAAAGGGACTACTGCAGTAATAGATTTTTAAAGTGTAGCACACATATATTTTGGTTGCCTTAATTATTTTTTTGCCAACCTAAATCCTATTGTAGTTATATACTATTCACTGATTCAGACTTTCTTTCTGGTTCACCAATGATAGTGTCTTAGAGAATTTGTATATAGATCTTTAAATACATATAAAATCTATTTTAAATGTTATTTGAAGGTTTCTTTTGTATTTTATTTTGCACAAGTGGCTTGCGAAAGGTGTCCACACGAACCCACCTATTCTTCCAGTGTCGAGGACGTTGCCTTGTGTTTGGCTCTGTTTTTTGTATCATATGTGTACACTTTACAGACGGGATTGTGAAGTCTATACAAAGACATACAACTGTATCAATCGCTTACTCTTCCAACAGTTGAGCTGTGTTGGCGTGTGCGTGTATGTATGTATGTGTGGTCAAAAAAAAGCTGTGTGCCCCCCTAAATAGCAAAAGAGCATGTTGAAATGTGAGTCTATTGACATTGATGTACAGCATAGACATTTATCTCTATGGAAAGACCACAACCAATGGACCGATGTGTGTACATTTGTTCAGATCCTTAAATAAATACAACTCATGAACTTTTTTTTTAATTTTTTTAGTTCTTGTACCATTAAATGAGTATAAAAAGGTAACAATGATCTTTGGTTTTGATGTGGTGGTATTAAATTTGAAAACCACATTTTAAATTTAGCACAAACTATGATTTATCGCAGTTCTTGTTTTGTGTGTGATTATTATGCAGTTTTTTATAAATGTCATGAAGTGAATTATAAATGTTGGCTCGTATTTGACAGGCCACAGTGGAAACCTGCAATTTCTGCATGTTTCACAATCTACTCAGTCCATTCTTAATGTGAACTTAACTATTATTTAGGTTTAATCATCATTTTTGGTGCGATGAAAGTCCAGTTATATTAGAGATTCTTTTGCAACTGTGAATTTCACACAAGGATGAAAATTTCCTCAGGCAACAAGTTCAAGGTTAATAACTTTAATATCCAACTCAATTGGATATATATACAAAACAGGTTTTAATAGCAAACCTTAATGTCTCATACACCACGAAACACAAAAAAACCTAATGCTGGATTTACAAAAAGATTTCTTAAACACTTTTTTTTATATAGTTTATTAAATACTATTTCTTTATATTTTGCAGTCTGCATATGACATTCTGAAGACTTGGGTTTCATATATATAGGTATATAGATAGTAAATACAGCTTGAAATGGTGAATTTTTTAATATTTTGAGAGGTGTACAATTTTAAAGGTCTGCCGTTTTCATCCATTTTTTTTTTAAACACAGATTTACCATATTTTCTTATTTTTGTAGTCTTTATATAGCATTAATTTGGCAACTTTCAATAAGGTTAATGTGAATACATTGTTCCCAAATAACGTGATCAATGAACACTACATTACAGTACTCATCTTTGTAAACGTTAGTTAATAAAAATAGTCACTTGGTAGCTTGTTGGGTAATAGTGCATTAACTATTAAAAACGAAGTGGTGTTTATTGACATTAAATGCTAAAATTAGCATTAAGATTAATATAAGCTGTAGATGCATTGTTCCTTCTTGGTTTTTGTTAACGGTTTTAACTTATGTTCATTCTTTTTGTAATGTCGCATTTTCACCATCTGTTTTGTAGCACTGAAGGTAAAGCTCTGAAAGTAGTACCTGAAAATCTCAATTGCAGAGTTTAAGGCAAACAGGACTGAAAAGCACCACACAACACCACGGATAAGTTCTCAATGTTGAGATTTATTAGCAAACCTTTAACAAAGGCAATTTCTTGGAAAGCATCAATAAAAATTGGGGAGAAAAAAAAACTAAACAAAAACATTTGGTCTCTAAAAGTCATAGGCAAAACTAAAAGTGTACCTTTCGGCACATACGTAATAGACAAATAATTTGGAAAGCATAGTGTGGGGGTGGAAGGAATCGGTTGGCAAAGAAGACGATTATGCATTTCTGTCGATCCTGACGTCGATCTCTCGGCCGCTGAGCCGGTAGCCATTCATGGTGCGACAGGCCCGCTCGGCAGTCTCAGGACTGTCAAAGCGCACCACACCGCAGCCCTTGGACTTGCCGTTCTCCATCTTTATGTCTGCATACTGCACAATGCCTGCCAGAAAACACACAAGTCATATTGATTAATGAAACGGAGCAAGAAATAGGCTAAAAGAAAAGCCTGATGGGAAAGGGTCTTACCACATGAATTGAAAGTGTCCTTCAACATCTTCCAAGTGAAGTCAAAGGGCAGCTGCAAAAATAGACAATTATGTTAAGAAAAAAAAAATACAAATACAACCCAGATACAAGAAGTTAAGATCAAATGCTTACATTTCTGACAAAAATCTGGCAGCCCTTCCTGGCATTGGCTCCACCAGAACCTGGCCCTCCTTGTCCAGACCCACTGAAAGGAGCCCCGAAATTGCCACGATCCATATCAGCAGGTCTGTCAAACTGGCCACCGACGCCACCAGAGCCCATCCGGTCCATGCCGGTGCCCATGCGGTCCAGACCAGAGGAGGGGAAGCGGTCCATGCCACCGGAGCCCATGCGGTCGAAGTTTGAACCCATTCGATCAAGGCCTGTGTTCATCCTGTCCATGCCCATAGGAGAGGCAAAGTCCATCCCCCCGCTCATGCGATCCATGCCGGACGGGCCCAAACGGTCAAACCCACCAGGGCCCATGCGGTCCACGCTGGAGCTCATGCGGTCAATGCCTGATCCCAGACGATCCATACTGGGCCCAAGCCGGTCAATCCCTGAACTCATACGATCGAAGCCGGATCCCAACCGGTCAAGATCTGACATGCGGTCCATGCGATCCATTCCCATTCGGTCCAGACCTCCCATGCGGTCCATGCCACCACCGCCGCCGCCACTAAGCCGATCCATGCCAGAGTTCATACGATCCATTCCCATGGAGTTCCCTAGAAATCAAATTTGAGTTAATTTTAGAGTTAATATTATGTAACTGTCTAATAAATTTGTAAATGTTAAAATTACCAACCCATTCCACGGTCAAATGAGTCTCCAAAGTTGCTTCGGGACATACCCATATCATTACGGCCACCGAAATCTCTATCAAAGCCGCCACCAATTCCACGGTCCATATCTGCAATGAAATAAAAATAAAATAAAAATGAAATAAAAACAATTTCAAAACCCAGCTAACAAAACAAAAAATTTACCATTCATTCTTCCCATTCCAGAAGGACCGAAACGATCCATGTTGTTCATGCCACCTCCAAAATTATCCATCCCTGAAGATCAGTAACATATAAATTAAACACATGTTGGGGGAAGGGAGGAAGAAAAAAAACAAAACACAGAATTTAATACATAAAAACATCAATGTGATAAATAGTCTTACAGGTTTTATTTATTTTTATATTTAGTCTTTTTTTTTTTTTTTTACACAATTAAAATGAATTTTTAAAAGCAAAACCAAGCAAAATGTGTAGATAAAATTAGCAAATAAAATGTTAACTTGATTCCTAGTATATAAAGTAGATTTGGTGTTAAATTATTTTAATCAATGTAAAACAAATCAAATCTTGACAACTAAATATATAAAAGGTATAGAATAAGCAGTATTAATTAAAATCCCCTCAATCAACAGATAAAATCCAGCACTTATAACATTAACCAAAGATGTTTAAAAGAATTTAACCACAGTACTAGCACACAACTTTCTTAAATTCATAGTGCACAAAATATTTAAAAATACAAAGCATTGTGCTGCTTCAGAATTATCCCAGTTTTTAAACGGAGATCAGTAAATCTTGGATAAGGCTCATCCAAATGGACGGAGCACCCTTAAACTACAGCATGAAAACCAAACCAGTAACATCTGCAGGTCCATTCCAGATGGGATCAAAACCAGCCGAAACAAAAAACTAAAAATAATGAATGGCTGATGAGATGAGCCACATACCTCCCATTCTACCCATGCCACCAAATCCCATTCCATCCATTCCTATGGAGAAGATGATTTCATGGAGAGGCGAGGGGAGTGATGTTTAGTGAGTGCATACAAGAGGAAACATTCCCAAAAAAACATGACACATGCCGTTACCTCCTGGTCCCATGTTGCCCATCCCACCCCGGTTGAGCTGGGTAGCATCGATGGGTTGACCGCCGGGTCCCAGACCGAGACCGACACCACTCAGACCACCTGCATGAGACAAACGAACTGGTTTAGAGAAGAAACCATCCAACTACATTAAATTTTCTGGCTGATGGTCCATACTGCCAATGTTAACATGAAGCTGTGACTTACGAGGCAAAGCTGGAGGACGGTCTGGGGGTGCAAAGTCACCTTTGGGAAGGGATTTCTCATCCTGAAGAGACAAATGAAGTGGATTGAGAAGTTGTGCAATGCACCACTAAACTTCTGTAAGCCAAAAAGCAAGCTTCCATGTTAAACCAGGTTGATTACTCACCAGTTTGACGTGCATGACCCTGTTGAAGAGGAGCTGTCCGTTGAACATTGCTAACACCCATTAAGGAAAACATCAAGCATTGCACATTTTAAATAGCATTAACCATACTCCAAATCAACGCCACATATCAAGACTATTGTGAAGGATACAGACTGCTTGAACAGCCTCGATGGGCATCTCAAACGTGACCGTTCCCATTCCCCTGCTCTTCCCGTCTTTATCCTCCAGGATATCTGCACGCACCACCGCTCCTGCCATTCCAAACACCTCCTTGAGCTTCTTCCATCCAACCTTGTAGTCCAGCTGCGCAGAGAGATGCCATATGAGTCAAGAGTTTACAAAAACAGAGCATAGGATATCAGAACAGATTCAAAGTCTTACATTGGCCACGAAAATGGTGCTTCCGATTTTTCCAGCCTGGAGTCCGTGGATGATCTCGTTGGGGATGTTGGGGTTGTTCATGAGACTGGGTGGGATGTTGACCATGGAAGGACCGCCAGGCCCTGGGCCCATCCCCATGCCTCCACCCATGCCTCCACCCATACCTCCTCCCATGCCTCCACCCATGCCTGGGGGTCCGCCGCCACCACCACCGCCGCCCCCATGAGCCCGATTAGCTTCACGCTGGGCAATCACTCCATCTGGATCCTTAGAGAAGCACAAGGAGATGGTTTAAACAAGGCACGTTTAATACATCCAACATTAACTTGATTGATTTTGCTGGCAGTATAAAACAGCACTGATTTTAACCCGGTTTATTTAACACGATTATGCCTTGCTACTTTATAATACAAAACATTTTTAATACTGACCTGGTAAAAAAAAATAATTTCTGGGCATTAACGTACGTCGAGTTTTAACAAATTCCTGTTAAATATTGTGCAAGTTTCAAGAATGGACAAGTAAAAAGTGTTTGTGGTGTAGTGCTCTAAAATCCAGAAAACATACTTTGTATTTTGGTATCATTTATCATTAATACTCATAATATAATGGTTTATATACTATACCATTCAAATATGAATATTTTATTGCATCACCCAAACTTAAGTACCACACAAATTATAGCATTAATGTTCGAGCAGTGGATATAATATATTAATATTCTATTCTTCCTACTAAATGGGGGGGGGTCTTTATATTTACGCAGTGTTAACCGCAAGATACACTCACCTCTTTGACCTTGAGAGGACGCCCATTCATGACATGTTTGTTGACTTTCTCTACTGCCTTTTTCATGAGCTCTTCAGTTCTGAACTCAACCACCCTATTTACAAAAAAAAAAAAAGGTTATGTTCCAAAGAGTTGCCCAAAAGCTACAAATAATAAATCAACGGTTTAAAAGATACTTACGCACAACCCTTTGTTCAGTCAGCAATCAGCCAGGAAGAACGAACAAACAAAACCGGAACGAAAAAAGACAATTACACAAGGGCCACAAGAAATCACAGATAACTGACTCAGAAAAAAAGCACTTCATACACGCTAAATTGATAAAGAATATTCATATAATACTTCTCTGTGGTGTTCAACAGTTAACAAATTACATTCAAACTCAAAATGGCTGACAGGGTTAATTGACGACCAGAATACACAAGCGGCCCTCAGTTCCAATTACTCCATTTCAGTTATTATCCCACTACTTGAGTCGCTCATCAAATCATTGACGCCATGTTTAGTTACTGAACACCACCTCAAGTCCAATAATGAGACTCGCAGTGCGAAAAATAAAATGCTACCTCTTAAACACACAAGAACCAGAATTACTATATAGCTGGGAAACGATCCCTGCGGTTCCACTCAGAACCGCAGTCGGCGTCCGTTTTTGTTCAAATGCCACCCAAGACGACACTTTTGGAACTCTCAACCCAGTCCTGAACATCCCACATTAAAATCTAAGAGTACATGTAAGAACTCAAGCGGACAAATGGAGGTTCGTCTCTTGCACTTACCCTTGATTTGCCTTCTCCGTCCATTAAGTGTTCCACGTACGTTACCTCACCCACTACAAATCAGATTCCAGACGACACACACCAAGGGAAGAGAAGCCGAGAGAACAATTGGGGTTTAGAGCAGACACAAACGGGGGGACGGTGAGAGTGAGCTCGGCCTGCGAGTCCAGAGCCTCCTCCCCCAGCACCTCAGCAGCACAAATTCTGGTACAGGTCTACAAGAAGCAAGCTGTAAAAGTGTATTGAGGTGAACTTCTTAAGCTGTCCTTGCTGGGAACCTCAACATCCAAGACTGACCAAAAGGATTTGACCTCCCGAGCCATCGAAAATTGGATGAGTTGTCAACTATGGCCTTTGTTGGTAAGGTTAGCAAGTCTTCGGCTACCTCCGAAACATTCGACACAACTAAACCGTATCGTTAGGGCAAAAAATAATAATAAAAATAAAGTTACTGAATAAAAAGATCTAAACCTATGTTGTAAAATAAATGGTTTGACGTTACAGAAACCGAAACCCTAGTCCACCTGGAACCAACTTGGCTTCCCAACTAAACAATTGGACTCTTGAATTTAATCGATTAGCCAAACCAGCTCCAACACGTCCAGTTGGATGAACACTCAAGAATAGAATTAGATGAGACTGCAAACCCAAACCAGGTCTAGTTTGGTCAAAAACTACCTCGAAGAACCACCTGGCATTTCTCCAGCAAGATAAAACAAGGACCAGCTTAAGAAGCTGCTTTACTCTGTAGACCTGTACCCCCAGAAATCAATCACATCCATTTTTTAAGGGCACAATAATGAAGATCAGCTGCAACAACATTCACTCTGGCATTCACCTAAAAAAGAAAATGCAATTTAATTCTACAGGCAACAATTTCCACATGAAATTCCCCATGCGTACGAAACTTTAGGCATGGAGGGGCTGCTACACATGGATAGGGAAAAATGTGACCACTCATATTGTACTAAAATACCAACAGGTTAGGGTGGAAAAAAATAAATAAAAACTACATACTTTCTCCAAAGCCAAAAAGAGACCAAATGATGGCATCAGATTCGTATAAAAAAAGACATTGTGCATTTCTCACAATTTTAAAGTGCCATCCACCAACATTAGCAAGCTTGAATTATTAAATCGTTTTCCACAACAGACAAGACACTTTTCCAACAGACCACTTCCCCATGATGGGATGTTTATCCTCGGACCTAAAGCAACCGAGTAGGTGGCCACCTTCCAAACCCCCAAAAAACTAAAAAAATAAAGCTCCAAGGCTCTACGCTAACCTAGGATGTGCAGCTAAACGTGACGAAAACGTACCTTTTTCCTTCATGAGATCTTTCAGAGTTTGCCATTTAACATCGTAGGGAATGTTGCTGACAAACACGCGGTATCTCTTGTTGGGGTTCCCGTAAGGCTCAAAGCGGCCCCCGCCACCGCGTTTCTGGGGCCTCTCCTTTCTCGACTCATGGTTGGACTTGCCATTTACCGCATTTCTGCATTGAGGAGGAAAAGAAAATAGATAGATGAAAACGAGAAAAATCACAATCAAGCTCGATAGAAGTACATTTAGGCTAGTCGTTCTCTAAGAGTGTAAATTTCCCAAACCCTGCTACTAAAATGTAAATGGTATAAAAGGCCGATTTTTTTACTTTATTTTACATCGATACTATTAAATGTGCAGTTAAGAATGCATAATAGGTTTTAAAATGTAGCATAAAGTAGTAAATTAAAGAAATTGTGGAAACCGTTGCAAAACGTTACATTTTTAATCATGCATTATAAAATCTTGAAGACTACCAAATTAGTGTTACGTTTGATTTTCTATTTGCTCAACAAGGTTTGAATTTTCTTCAACCGTGTTAACAAAATGTATTACATGCAAACGTTACACGTTCTATATTTCGCTAATAAAATGCATTTTTAATGTGTAACGGGGTTGAACATTTTAATATTACACAGTCACTCTAGCCAGGCATAGAACAAATATTTTTGTACATGTTGTTTTAACATTGAATTAACAAATCATTTGCCAACTGTAACTTGAGTAACAGGGTTGAGTTTGCACTTTGAATCTACCTTAACTTTTTATTCCAGCATCCCCCGTCCAAATTTTATTTTTTTTTTAAATCAATTGGACAAATAGGTTTTCTCCATTAAAAAATGTATTATCTGCGTTTACGTTATTTGTTAGATGTTAACATCTAAAACAAAAAAATCGTGGTTTCCAGTGGGCAGGAAACTGACCAAACGTGCAACGAACTAGGCCTCAGCAAACAAAGGACAGTCAATCTAGATGTGTTGCGTAACAAACAAACAAAAAAGTCGTTCAAATCTCGTCTACGCGTTTTATTTTGTGTATTAGGCACATTTCACGCGCGCTGTTTCCATGGCTCGTTTCCTCCCATTGTGAATCCAACGACTCTTTGTTTCGTCGAGGCACGAACCAAACAAACGAGTTCGTCCTTTAACGCTCACATTTGACCGAAACCCAACTACCCGTGGTAAAAATACATTATGCACATAAAACATTACTGCTTTAACCGTACAAATTAGCTAAACGTGCAATAGAAAGCATGCAGTTGTCGGGTTACCCTTGTTCTTGTTTCTCTGGCTTCTCGGATTTAACCTCAGACGACATTTTGCCTTCAGATATTCGCCGTCGTCCTCCGTTTTCAGATTAAACCGTCCTAAACCACGCAGACCAGGTCTAGATGCAGATAAAAACGAGTTTAAAGTCGTAAAAAACAACGAGAGTCGCTGCTCAGTCGAGTTGTTGTCCCGTTGCGTCGTCACTACCGCGAAAACTGTTCAGTCGCTGCTCGAGTCCTTCGTCTGGTGAAATGGCGGAGACGCTGAAAACGCGAAGCTGATATTGGAAGCGACGAGAGGCATGATGGGAAACAACGTGTGACGCATTCTAGTTTAAAATTCTCAGGTGGCCAGTTAACGCAGGATATCTTTGCGCTTCACTGCAGCTGTTATTGTAACTATCAGATAGTTACAAAACAGATTTCAGCCTTCATATTTGGTTTTCTGAACGTGTATAAAAATAGGGAAGATTACGTGTTTAATTTTACATTCTGAACAAAGAGACAAAAACTATTCCCTTATTTTCACATTTTGTTTTCATTATAACCCCATTTGTTTCAAAGAGACACTGATTAGAGAAAAGGTGAAGTGTTTATGAAGAAAACAAAGAAAAATCAAGGTAAATATCACTGTAATCAGATTACTTATCAACTCGAGATTACACAAGTGATTCTATACATTATGCTAATTAATATTTAATTATAGGCATGAAAAGTGTGGCCAGGTTTTTGTAAAAATGCTGTAAATGTAATTTTCACCACACAGGAGACTTTTGAAAACGATGACGCTGCCCCACTGATCTATATAGAATGACTGACTGGATCATCGCTCATTGCGTTCTAAACTGCCGTCAGGCAGTGAAGCCACCGGAAGTCTTCGATCCTCTTACTATTCCCTACCGACAAAGGGCTCCAACGTCTGCTCTATAGGGATTTGTAGTTTCACTTCAAAAATGACCCGCTGTGCAGCATACAAGTGTCTCTATATAGATCAGTGTGTAATTGTCATTTTCACCACACAGGAGACTTTTGAAAACGATGACGCTGCACACATTCTCTCTCCGTATCCTTGACGACCGTGTAAACAACATCATGCGCGTTCGCGTTGTATAGATATGCGTTCGAGTCCTCACTCGGTCGCCCGACGGAAACGCCTCGGCGATCTAAATAATAATGAGTCCGTATATCTATACTTGCATAAATGGTTGTGTATAGTGTAAACAGAGATCGTTTCTAAACCGCAGTAGAAAAGTCAGTATAAACAAGGATCGTTTTCTTTCTAAAACTCCGTTTTAACGCGAAAATGCACGAGTGTAAATCTGCCACCCCTCTCATTCAAGTGAGATCAGGTTACATTTACCACGACTTTCAAAATTTACATGAAATAAATTGTGTTGAGTGCTCTGACATCGACTTATGCGAGTAAATGAACTTATTTCATTGTTATCTAGACATTATGATTGTTAACAAGCATCACATCAGAATACAATTGCTGCTTGTATTTCAGCTTCCGTTTATTAATTAGTCCTCATGTAATTTTCTTTTGTTTGATCATTTACTGGTTGACTGCACGAATCTCCCAGACTCATGGTTTTCGACACAAGGATAAACAGTACTGAGGTATGTAAAAGCATTCTCTTTATTAAGCCTTCTCATTTGACCAGAAACAATCATTTAAATGTATCATTTAAGTATTGGTCTCTTGTCATTTCAGATTAGAGGAGTTTAGGAGACTAACTGTGATTTCCTAAGAACAGAGCTTCATGAACAGGCTCCTTAACACACTACAACAGCAACCACCAGACAGACTCTATCTTTCCAGACGTTTCTCTTGCAATCTTCGCTCAAATCATTGCTCCTTGCATGTGTATGCCATTGTATAGAGTAGTTAGAATAAGAAGTTATAAGAAGAAGAAAAACACCGAATGGAAACGCAGTTTAATATTCCTGCTTTCTGTCTCAAATATTAATCAATTCAAAAGAATCAAAAGAAAAGTGTCTTTTGAAGTGTACATTAATAATTATATTGTTTACATATTTTGGGTGTAGATTTATTGTAATAGTTGATGTATTGGTCAATGACAGTGTTTGATCAACTGGAGATATAAAGGGTGGCACACTAGTAGTCAGTTTGTCTGATGAAGAGCCTGTGTGCTTGAAACGTCACATATGCTATGCGAAAGTTGTTTTAATAAATACATATTTTTGGAGCTCAGGTGTTGCTGACTTTATACTATATTTTTTACTTTTAGTGGAGCACCCCTTTGAGACTGATGTGCGTGTTTTTGCTCCATTGTTTTCTCTAATCTCATCAAAAATATCTTAATTTGTGTCCTGAAGATGAACAAAGGTCTTATTGGTTTAAAACAGTTCCACTCCCCTGATGTACAGGTTTACCTTAAATGTATGGCTAAGGGTAATATTATTTGGCTGTTATGCTATGTTCGACTAATGTTTTACTAAACCAGGCTCGCTGTTAAACAGGCTTGAGTCAGTTTAAATTAAGCTATGATTTTAGCAGTACATTTCAAGTAATTTATTTAATCTTTTTTTAATTATGTGAGGAGGACAACCATAGTGACACAACGCAAGACACCCTCAAGACTCTGTTTGTCCATGGAGCTGATGGAAAGTATCCAGTAGATGCATCTGTTATTCTTGAAGACAAGTAGATCCTGCCAGGATGTCACAATACTGCTAAAGACTGTGCACTGCTTATGGGACTCATTTATACCCTCAACCTGGCATATGCTAGAGCAGGGGTTCTCAACCTTTTGTGACTCAGGGCCCACCATTGACTGTTTGAAAACATTTCGAGGACCACCTTT
>JAUCNO010000460.1:8470066-8487487 GCA_032353835.1 Enteromius viviparus
TTGGGTGTGCCGGTGTCTTGTGTGTTACCGGTGAAGAACTACAGTCAGGAGCTGGAGCTGGAGCTCAACTGTGACGTTCTGCTGCTCACCGCTCTACAGCAGATGCTCAACTTCGCAGACGACTATCTGGACGATGCTGGTCAAATGGTGGACAAACCCATGTAACCCCTATATGTGTCAATAATTTAGCAAGCAAAGGGCTTTAAAATTGAATAATAGAATGGTGAATGGATTTTTAGAAAAGAAACTATACTACTCAATAGATTAAAGAAATACTTATTAATCAGAGTATAGCATCAATTCCTGGGATATTGATCTGGTGAGTTAAGTAGCAGGGGGGTTTTAATCAATTTCAGTGGCTTTGGTGTTAATGAAATTAACAACAGTTGCGTTAAAGAGACAACCCCCAAAACAGGAATGGTTTTACAGGTGGAGGCCATTGACATTTTCTCCACATTAATCTTTTTTCAGCATTTGCCCTGTGCTCACTGCCCAGCAATGTCTGTGATTGCCTCCATGAAAAGGCAGACTTCTACAGGCTAGACAATAACACCCTGGGCAATATATTGTACAATATATTCATGTGTATCTCATTAGTAAAGCTGGTTCTTTAATTAGCGTTAAATCTCCATCAGCCGTTTTCAAATGTAGCAGCAGTTAATACACAGAGCCATAGATCACTGACAAGCTATGCAATATCTGGTACAGTTTCGCGGGCGATTCATTTGCATTACTGAACATGATATTGCGTAGCTTGTAAGTGATATACGGCTATGTGTATTTACTGCCGCTCCATTTGAAAACAGGTGATGGAGATTTACCACCATAGGTGGTTTCCAGCCTCATGTGGCGGGAATATATAGGCAGTTGAAGATGAAGGAATTGATACCTCTGAATGACTCCCAACGCTCACCTGACCTCAACTCAATAAAACACTTTTGGGACATTATTTTGGTCCAAGTTGCACCTCAGACTATCTAGGACCTCAGAGATGGCCTGGTCCAGATCTATGAGGAAACACCCCACAGGACACCATCCATTAGTTGTGGAAACGGGCGAGTATATACATCATTTAGGAAAAATCTGTACTGAAACATGCAATGTTTACTGTTCGCTAATAGCTATTAAACATTTGTGATGGTACTGGACTGCGTTTAAAATACCTGTGATTTTAGGATGATTGGAAGTAAAAACTCACTACACTTTTAGTGAAAATGGACATTTTAAATAAGTTGAACCAGTTGGGTTTTACGTTTGAATCCGTTCAGCCGATCTACGGGTCTGGTGTAGCACTTTTAGCGCAGCTTAGCATAAATCATTGAATCTGGTTAGACCGTTAGCATCTCGCTTAAACAGCAGGATACAGCAGCAATGTTTCTTAATTATTATGCAGGAATGAGAGTGTAGTTCCTAGCCACATTGGGCTAGAAAATCACAATTTACGTAGGTCTTTGAACACGACGTAACTATAGATTCAAGTTTTAAATAGGAAAAATATCAAAATTACCTATATTAAAAAAATATATATATATATATATAAGCAAAAAGGTATGTCATAATAGAAACTATCAAAAAAAAATGATACACAAGTAAACAGATTATCAGATTATCATTACCGTTTATTGGAACAACGAAAGGTGTGAATCAGACTTGTAGTCAAACATGGGATCAAGAACCAGATATTTACCGTCAGATAGTTATTAGACAGATGACATCAGCAGGCTGAAACAATGATGAACCGACAATAAACCAGATGCACAGAAGCAATGTCTTCTGTCCTGTAGATTACCATATACAAAAACACCTGTAACCATCCACAGGACAGCACTATTAGTGCATATTAAACTGACATCTCTTTTTTAATTTGTATCATTAGTTTGGCATCTTTAAATCACAGTCAAAAAATTAACAAAAACTTTTTTTCTTCTATCAGTGTAAATAAAGCATGTTCACAATATGGCGCTTTGTTAGTGTGAATAAGAGCCATGCAGATGAATTCACTCCCCAGGGTGATATACAACACATAACGGGAAGTTATTAATACGGACATTTGAACAAATGAAACGCAGATATGGCTTTGAAGTCACACTGACCTCAACGATACATCTGTGCGACCTGGTTTACTTCTTTCCTTAAAAAACCAACACACACAAAAAAAACAAAACAAAAATGTTCTTGATTTCTGCATGGCATCCGTCACCCAATCGCTCACGTATACCTGTTAAATAACATAAAATAAGCAGTTTGTCACGTGATCTGCTCACTGCGAAACGGATCCCCAAACAGTCTACAGCAATTTAAAACGGACGGAGGGAATGTCATGTGATACAATTTCAATTTCTCTGTGCTTTTCGGTATTTGACATTTATAAAGAGCACATTCAAAATCGTAAAAAATAACGCAACGCTTCTCTTTCAGAACTGTACAAGATTAAAATAAAAATCGACATTTAGTTATACACATGTATGACAAAACTGTTACATTTATTATTTATATATAGAAAAACAAAATTATTAATTTTTTACGTTTAATGCTTAGCAGAATGCGGTATTCCCTCTGAGAGAAAAAAAAAAACTTTAAATTGGCAGCTTAAGTCAATATTTATGTACTTGCATGCTAGAACTGATTTCCTAACAACAAAAATCCATGGCAGAAGTGGATAACAATGACGGTGGGTAAACGTAATAGTCGCTGCAGTACTGTCACTGTCCAGTAGGTGGCATCACAAGCTACAGAAATGGTAACAGACTGTTAAATGCACGTGGAGGTGGTTCATTAGTCCATGTGAGGGAATACAGCAATGCCATGTTGTGTTGCTAGTAGTGTTGTTTTCTGCTCCGATTGGCCGAGTGGATGGGTCACGCTCCTCTACCCTTTGGTTAAGCCCTTGGCGAGTCCTACTGGCCCTCTTTGGGTGAGGAGGGTGACTGGTTACTGGCTGAATTTTTGAGGGAGCCCAGTGTTTTACTGAACCAGGAGTTTTTGGCAGCTTGGACCTCAGTCATCAAAACACCCCTCTGGTGCTCCAGCTCCTGGTGCAGCACATAAAGAAATAAAGACGGATATTAAAATACATACCTTGTTATTCGCCAAGATATTACAAGTAGATCATTTAGAAAAATAAAATCGTAGCAATAAAGGTTATAATAGTAGCACTTGGAAAATGTAATACTTTGGGAAAAGTCCAAATGATTCAAGTTGAAATTATAACGACATTTTTGTAAAATTATGCGAATAAAGTCCTAACATTTGGAAATTAAAATCATTATGAGAATTAAATTTAAAGATTACGAGATTATTTGCTCAATTTTAAATATTAACGTAAAAAAATTATGAGACTAAAGTAAAATTATGTGGAAAAATTATCAAATTTTGATAAAGCAGTCATAAACTACTGATATTTCAATCAAAATTGTGCATGAAAAGTAAGAGTGATGTGATTTAGGCAAAATTAAGGTTGCAGCATTATGAGAATAAAGTGAAAATTGCATGGACAACATTTTGAGATTTAAGCCAAAATTATGCTAATCTCATTTTCCTACTATTGGTTTGAGTGACAGGTTTGTGTTAATGTGGCACTAAATTGTGGTAGGATCCAAACTATCACTAACACACTGATTTCAAATATGTTCATTGGAAACTAGTGTCAGTCAGTGTCAGTCCCTTACGGTGCGCTTAACAAGCTCAGAATATACTAGTCAATGTGAACTTTCACAAGTGATTTTGTTGGAGCTGCTGATAATTATCCGAGTCTCATGTGTGGAGTTTATATGGCGTGAGGTCTAACCTGGATCTTGCACTTGGCCTCCACCAGCTGGAGTTTGGTTTGCGCCAGCTCCAGTTCTAGCTCTCGGAGCTGAGCCTTCAGCGAGTCCTTCTCCTCGTCCAGGTCCGTGTCCCGGTTGTCCTGACTCACCGCCGGGATCTGCAGGGGTCCGTCTTTGCTGAACACTTCCCTACAGCGCTCACACGCCATCACTTTAGCCTGGAAGAACAACAACATGTTATAATCGTCACTGCTCAACATGCCACAGAAAAGTATGCCGATTATTTACTCACTTTAACTATATCCAGTTCCTCTTTCGTGGACGCCTGCTGTTTCTCCAGCCTCGTACTTAACTGGGAGCATATCTAATGCAAACAGACAATAAATGTCAGACCTCACTGTAATCTATTCATCACAATAAACACTGAATCAGTGTTACATTAGTGACTGTATTCTAGATTTTCTTTTAGATAGTTTTAGTAATTTTGTGGGTTTTGCTATTGATTTTTTGTGATATGAAAAAGAAGCAGGAAATTGTGCTCACAATGTAACAACTCTTTCTCTCGGTTCACTAAATCCTGCTCACAATTTACCAATTTGTTCCCTTGGTTTACAATGTTTAAACAACCTGACAGAACTGGAGAGGATCTGCAAGGAGGAATGGCAGAGGATCACCAAATCCAGGTGTGAAAAACCTCTGGCATCTTTCCCAAAAAGACTGGGTGCTTCAACTAAATACTGAGCAAAGGGTCTGAATACTTATGACCTTGTGATATTTCGGTTTTTCTTTTTTAATAAATCTGCAAAAATGTCAACATTTCTGTGTTTTTCTGTCAATATTGGGTGCTGTGTGTACATTAATGAGGAATAAAATTAACTAAAAAATATTTTTTGCAAATGGTTGCAATATAACAAAGAGTGAAAAATTTTAAAATACTTTCGTACCCACTGTATATATATATATATATAATCTTCCAGTACAATAATCCTGTCCTGAAGTAAACATGTGGGGTGAATTTCGATGATTATGAGACTTTTGATTCATGCGGGATACTCAGATATACCTGTTTATACTCTGCTATGATGGCTGTGGTCTTCTTGATCTCTAACTCAGCTTTCTCCAGCTCTCTTCTGAACACTTCCTTCAGCTGAAAAGAAAACACATTACTGTACATGTGTGTAGCAGTGAAATCTCTTTGAGTGTCAGTCCTCGTACCTGTGCCGTCTCCTCCTCTTGCCTTCTCTTCTCCTCCTCGGTCTCCACAAGCCTTTGTTTCGTGTTGAGCAGTTCTTTGTTTAAAACATCAGCCTTGTCCTCAGCCTGATGACGAAAGCTTATTAACACACCAGATTTGAACAAGAGCTATATGTATTAACTAATGTAGAAGTACCTGGTCCAGGTCGTTCCTCAGTGCTATCTTGCTGGTCACCAGTTCATGGGCGAGATCGTCGTTCTCCTGCTCCAGACGCATGCTGGCCTCCTGCAACCGCCGGTTCTCTCTCTGCAGGGACACAGACACAATTCATTTATGACCTAATGGTGGGGACCTCGTGCAGATTTACAGACGGAGACCGAAAAGACTGCAAGGCTAGCTTTGCACAAGCTGCAGACTCAAATTTCCCAAGCACTCACATGTAGGCATAACAAATGTTGAAATGATTGTGTGAACTGCACCGTTTCACGACACAAACGAAAATGAAAATAAATATTCTTTCATTAAATGTTTTAATATCTTCAACGGGTTACTGTTTCTGTCACTTACACTGTGTCCTAACCAGGTATGACATTTCGTTGTGTGTAAAAAAAAAAGACATATTCAAAATTATATAAAATTGTAAAAGAAAAGAAAATATATATAGACAAATAATATTATAACAGTAAAAAAAATAAATTACTATATAAACAAAAAGAACCTGAATTAAGATAATAATAAACAATTAATATACTAATAGAAAATATTAAGTATAATAAATACATAGTGATAAAAAGCTGATTGGTAATAAATTTTAATAATAAAAAAATTGAGTGGTAATAGTAAATAAAAATGAAAATCTGTAAGATATATTCTAATTATAAATAGATAATAAATTAAGACAATAATAGAAAAAAATAACATAAGATAGCAAAACTAAAAATAGATTGTGACATTATATAATATTATAAATATATCTAAAATAGCTATATTAGATAATTATAATATGGTTAAAAAAACAAAATAAAGGTTACAATAACAGCAATAAAATAGATAAACAAATTTTAACAAATATAGCTAATAGTAAAATATTTATATCAAAAGATAAATAATAAAATAGAGAAAATATTGGGAAAAAATAACAAAAATAATAGTCACAAAAAAATACAACAAGGTAAATAAGCTGTGAAATGTGACGAAACCATGCATGTTTGCATATTAAATATTTAAAGAATATATTTATATATCACTCAAATTAAATATATATTCCCCACAGTTCATAATCTACCAGACAGCCCCCTTTAGCCTTAAATAAAAGCAGGAAACACCAAAAAACTGCACATTTACTATAAAGAAAAAGAGACTACAGGCTGCTAGAAGGCACTTTGAGATCACATGGCCATCTAAGAGCAGTATTTCACACATCTAGTGTTGAGAAACGACGTGAACGACCGCAGCGTGACTCTGCTTTGCCTGATTAGAGAGTAGCCGTTGTCACAGGGAGTCTCCCACCGCCTCACATGACACACATTTCCTTATCAGGAACAGGAAAGCTGTCATCTGACTTCCATTTACAAACACACACATCGCTGGTTAGGTTGTGCACAGCAGCTGAGGTAACATGGAAAGGCTTGATCACACACACACACAGAGAGGCAGGCAGGGGTTAGTAGCCGATGAGCGCTGGTGGGCTGAAGGCTTACCTGCAGCGTAGACCCAACCACAGTCAACACAACACCCACGAGAACAAGAACGGCAGACGCCTTCCCCATCCATGCTCCACCCCCCGCCACAGCTCATTGGTTAAATGGGTGAGTGAGGGAATCTCATTGGTTAGTGGGTTGAGTGAGGGACAGGGTAAACAGGAAGTGACAGCAAGGAAACCACTGAGTAACGCAGCTTCCTTTAACAGCTTTTCAACATTGCACAAGGCTTTGTATTTCCATTCAGATGTCAATTTTTTTTATTTTTTCCACATGAACAACATAAACCTCAAAATGTAAAAACTATAGTACATTGAATAAATGGCATCCATTTAAATAAGAACATTTCAGTCAGTGTAAACATGGGATTTAAATATACGCCAACACTTTTTCCAAGAATAAAAAAATTGAAACAAATCACTTAAATTAGAAATAAAAACATCAGTTTTCCTTCATTAAGGGCTGTAAAAAAATAAATTAAGTTACTCGTGTGAAATAACAGGTCTAACAAAAGCAATCTACAATGCGAGTGAGCACTTGGCTCTTTTCCAGAGTCTGTGGTTTCCAGAGCAGCCCGTTACACAGTCCTGAACTGAGACAGAGCGAGATGAAGATGAATGTAGGAGGATGAGGATCAGAGGAGGCGGAGGTTAATCAGGTTCCTGCTTACCTGATAGCGGTCTATTGGGTCTTCCTGCTGCAGCTGACTCTCTCTCAGAGACTGATACTCCTTCTCGAACTTCTTCAGCTTCTTGGTCGGCACCTGAGGAGGAAAAAAAAACAGAGACTTTTATCAGGTTCGAAAAAACATAACAGGAACGTAAAGTTGTTTTGCTTCATAAATACTGTTCATCTAAACATCTAAAGCACCCCCTCTTCAATACACCAAGGACAAATATATTATATATATAATACACACATATATATATATATATATATATATATATTTACATTTCATTCTGATATTGAATTATCCCTTACATTTATTATAAATTAATAAATTATGTATAATTAGATTTTTTTTAAATGAATTTAAAGGTATATTTAATTAAGTTATATAGGAAATAATTCTTTATATTACAATATATTAATATTCTTTATATGACATTATATTCATTTACAAATATCCATTTTTAAACAAAACTGTATAAAAGTGGAATTATGGTATTAGTACTATATAGTATACAATGTTAAATGTATTAGGATGTATATTTAATTAAAAAAAACATTAAAACATTACAAATTTCATAAATTTAAAACATGTTAAACACATTTTTACTTGTACACAAATAAAAATTATATTACAATTATATGTCAATGTTAATAACAAATATAAACTTTTAAATATGAATATAAAATTGTATAAATAGAATTATTATACATTATAAAAATATGCAAAATAACGTAACAATATATAAGAAGTCTATTCACTACTATTAAAGTCAAGATAAAAGTAAAAATCAAATATATCGACACTTCTTAAAATATCATACATAATATATATTATCATTATGTTTTTTTTCTTTTCATTTAATTTTTAATATTGTTATAGAAAAATGGATTTGCTTTTAAATCTCCATTAAAATCCATGCAAATACTACACTGTAAAATTACAAAAATAAGTGTCCATTTTTTTAAAATTGAGATTTATACATCTGAAAATTTAATTGATAAGTTTCCCTTGATGTATAGTTTGTTGGGATAGGACAATATTTGGCCGAAAGACAACTATTTGAAAATCTGAGGATGCAAAATAAATAAATAACATAAAAAAATAAAAATCACATTTAAAGTTGTTCAAATTAAGTTCTTAGCAATGCATATTACTAATCAAAAATCTTAAACTATTTTTTAAATGATAAAATATAAATTATTATATAATTATAAAGGTCTTAATATTTTTACGGAAGGAAATATATATATATATATATATATATATATATATTAAAATATATTTTATTTTATATTTTATATATATATATATATTTTTTTTTTTTAAACTATTAAAAACAAACACACACAGACACATAGTTCTCCCACAGTTGACTTCTCAAGACAGTCAACCATCAGCAAACAGCAGCACCTCAAAAACAACCCTTCCTAAACTTCCTCAGCAACAACAAAGCACGAAACCCAAAGGTGGTGTCCATTGCTATAGCAGCGAGCCGGAGCCTCTGAGGGTGGAGCGTGCTCGGTGAAGCCGGTCCTGAGGGGATCTCTTCATCCGGCTTTACTGCAGAAGACTTTGTTTATTACAGTCTTCATTCAGCAGGCCTGGGATCAGTCCTCATAAAGTCTTTTATAATTTTCTTTTTCATTTAAATTCTAAACTGCTCACACACACAGCAGAAACATGTATTTCCAAGCAACACAGCGTTCTGAAGTAAAACAAGCAGCTGTCTGGGGTTTCGACACTACATTGCTTGCGAAAAGTGAAGCATATCGACTTGAGATAGGCATTTCATGTCTCAAAAAGACCTTCTTTCTTATTTGTAACTGAATCAGATCTTATAAACAGAAGCTCAGTGTTGAGTTTCGTTTAGTGTGTTTGACCTCTGACCTCAGGATGAGGGTCAGCGGAGCGAGAAGCTGTCCCGCTCACTGAAGTCTCGAGGCTTGTTTTTGCGAAAGCATTTGTAAGTATGAAGAGGCAGAAGCTGGAGCTTGGGTAAGAGGACTTCTCCTTCTGAACGTGTCTGTTTTGTGCCGTTCGAGGAATGTGAACATGATACAAACTCCACAGAACACAGTGAACCATGAGGAGAAGGAAACAGTCGATAATATCAGGTCTGAGAAAGAAAAAGAGGATGGAATAGTTGCTAGGGGCTTCATTCTGAGCAGTGCCTTAAAGAAATCTGTTAACAAATTTATGTTTTTTCTGTTTTTTTTATTTTTATTTTATTTTATCATTTTTTATTGGATTCTGTTTCTTTCGCTTCATACTTTTCTAGACTGTTTTAATAGTTCAATTAAATCTTATTAAAATAACATAAATAGAAAACTTTTACAATTTAGCAGCTTTATATTAAAAGTTTCACAAAAATAACATTTTTAAAGTGATATGAAATGTTTCATATCCCCCCTCAAATTCACTTTTTTCTAATTTTTTCCAAAGTCACCAAATTTGAAGCTTTCCGTGAATGTTTTTGATTTTAATTTTAATGGTTTCATTTATAAAAAGCATCTCTAATTAATTGATTTTATACAAATTTTGGTCTCACTTTATATTAAGTGTCCCTGATACCCGTGTACTTCCATATAGAAGTATGTAGTATGTAACCAGTGTAAGTACACACCAGTTCATACTGTACAGTAGTATCTACAGCTGTAATATTACTGTAACTACACACATGTAACAATACTATGAGTAGAGTAAGTACAAACGTGTAAAATATTCTTAAAAAATGTATGTTTTAATCTTATTATGATCAATCACTACATTCAGTAATAAATTTCTGTCACAGTTTCTTCAAGTTAAACCGAACCTTTATTTTGACAAGCTGTTGTAAAGACCTTTAAGTTTCTGCTTGTATCCACTTTGTTCTTCCTGTCAGAGCGGGGGCTGCCATTTCTATGGCTCTAATTCCGTTCTCATCCACGTCCAGTCATTTTTAACTGTGCAAAACAGATCATTTTGCTGCATGGCATTGAAAACTCCATATCATTTTAGTCTATTATCTTATCTAGTAACACACTTTGTAGTGTGCATTTGCAGTACTTACTTACTTCTGTAATTCGGTAACATTCAACATTATGAAGTAAATTCATCTTTAATGATTCTGTCGGCGTTTGAACAGACGCAACTTTAAATTCTCGAGCTTGTTACAGCTAAATGGATTCTGATTGGGCGTCAATGCTTTTTATCGTTCATCAACTGAAACTATATAGTTTGCCTTTATCTTTATAGCCGTGGTTTGAACTCTGCTATACTTTAATACTGAGAACAATACTCTACTAGTTATCGTTTTTGGTGTGAACAGGGCTTTGGAGATTCTTTAGAGAAGAAAAAAAAGGGATCAAGCATCAGTCGGCCAGGCATCATAAGATAAAGAGATGTTAAAGGAAGGCTTATTCCGGATGCACTGTGTAGCCACAGACCACAAAATGACATGTTGAAATGGCCCCCAAACGACATGGCACAACGTTCATTTAGTTTAACACCCACAGTCATATGCACACGGAAAGTTCATACGGTAGGTTTCGCCTCAACTGAACGTGGTTGGTGTAAATGACATTTCTGTATAAACCCAAAACACCTACACAGGTTTGAATGAGTGGCTCATCTTTCCATTCATGTTGACAGAAACAGCACACGTTTCCTATAATCGTGAATATACAGAAAGTTAAATACGTCCAGATATCAGGAATATGCGTGATCGCCTCAATACTCCTTACAAAAGGCTAAAGCTTTATTTTGATTCATTGGATTTGTTAAACCAGTGCGTTTGCATATTCAGGTCACTAGGTTCATCTAGGTATTCAAAACATCTACTTTGCAAAAAAGCATTAGGTTGGCAACCAATAGCTTGCTCCCTTATCACACACACAGTGTTTTCAGCTCCAAGCTGGCATTCCTTGGAATAAGGACATAATGGGCAAAATTGACTGGCTTGTAATTTCATTACAGGACATGTCTCACTGCCCGAGACCGTATAAAACAAGCAAGCTCAGAGGAAAGAGGCTCTACAACAAGACTAGACCACGTTACGTTCTTGAAGGTAAAATAGCTGTTTGTCTCAGACTTACCACCGGTTTAGGTTTGGAGTTGGCCACCAGACTGGCGAAGAAGTCCTCCTCGTTGATCTGATTGATAACATGAGCGTCGTAAGCCACCGTTATCGACACTTCCTGCATCATCTTGCCAAAGTGTCTGAGCACAGAGCGAGACAGGTGAGCTTCGAGAAACAAGGGAGGGAGGGAGGGAGGAGAGAGCTGACGAGTCTGCTGAGACCGGGACCAGCAGACAAGTTTCTTCACGGATGAGAGCCGGCCCCTTGAGGCGGGAAATAAATGCAAGGGGGATGGACCACAGAAGAACACACACTCTCTCTTCTCTTTCTCTGGTTATGCCTTCCAAGGTTCGTGTATCCTGCTCGGTCCCTCCAAAGAGACAAAGTGAAGTTGTGACGGCTCTTATCGCCACAGCAGCGGTGGGAAATGTGAAGCGCGAGGCGAGCAGAAAAGGCAGGGGAAATTTGGGTTTGCCAGAAAAACCGCAACGGGGTCTTCTAACTCCCCTCTGGCTCTCGTTTTATCTTCTTTATCGTACCTCCTGAGAGTAACGAAGCCTTGTTTTAATAAGTATCCGAACGCAGACTCGGGACGGTCGTAGTTCTCCAAAGCCGTTTCTGCTCTCAAAGCACGTCTCGTTTCGATTAAGTCCTCTTTCAATATCAAGGGGATGTGAAATTTGGAATTGGGCTGGTAATCCGCCGAGGGGGAAGTTCGTACGGCTCGTGCTTTCGACGCAAGCAGGTGCCTGTGAATTCCATCACCCCGTAAGCTTATTACCCGCCGACTTGATCCTCTTTAAATTCACCATTTCAAAGAGAAACAACCTTTTTGCATTTCCTCTTCTTGCACATGTGATTGGAAACGGCTGGGATCATGGGTGGCAGAAGTACTCTGTGCACAGCTTCACGCTCCCTCTCTCTCTCTCTCTCTCTGTGTGAGTATGTGGTGTCCAGGTCTGATATGGAGATACAAGGCTTCCTGTCCTTGCTACACAGTCTCCACCCTCCCTGACGTCTCATAATACACATCCATCGACATCCCAAAGGCAGAATCTTCTAGAAACCAGCAAGACTGGAGACGGTGAGGATAAAAATATCTCTTTTGAGGTTGAGTGGCAGGCTAAACGTCTTTATTCACCCACTCGTTTTGGATGAAACGCCTCATTGATCCGCTCTCCTGCCTGTCTCTGCCTTTTGTTTGCAGGAGATAAAGAGGAAAGTGTGACTAAGTACACATAGGCACACGGGAAGCGATGAGGCGTGGTCAACGTAGATGCTGGGAGCGATGACAGCGCAAATCATTTATGTAGGCAAAACGCCTCTTGGCATGATGCAAGTATTGTCCAAATGAAGTGTGTGGTGCATGTGTTGCAGGTATAAACCTATCCTTCTCGTTAGGGCGTGGGAGCAAGGGTGCATGGAGGTGGGTGTGGACTGTAGGTAGTGGATAGTGCCGGAAAAACAAAGGATAATGACCTTACAGTCACATGATTCTGGCGTAAAACGAGGCTACTCTTTTTGTGGACTTGCTGATGAATGCACCTGTTACATCACCTCACTCAGGTGCTGGTTTCCCACAGAGAGCTTGGCCCTCTCCGGTTTCTGATTTCGCTGGGTCCTAAATTCTGACAAATGCATGGTTCTCGTTGAATCGTCAACATAGCACAGAGTGCATAAGATACTGTTCTACTGTTCAACAGACAGTAAAACAAACTACACACACACATAAAAAGGTTATTTTATGATTTCAGCATATTTGCCTCCAAACTGTAATAACTAAAATAAGCAGGAGCTCTGTTGATTGTTTTGGCATATTGCATATCCAGTTATTCATACAAAAAGCATTCTGAAATACTGGCAGCGACTGGCAAAAACAAACAAACATGCTGGTGGGGAAAGAATTAACCTTTTTCAAAATTCTTATAATGAAAAATGATTTACAGAATCATAATGAATTTATAATAATTGTTAAATCAGGAAAACTAAAAGCATGACACACACACATAATAATAATATATATATATTTATAGTGTTATAAAACGATTAACTGATTAATCGCTCCAAAATTAAAGTTTTTCTTTACATACCATACGCACGTATACTGTTTATTTATTATGTATATATATATATATATATATATATATATATAAATACACATACAGTATACATCTTGTATAAATTATATATTTATATGATTATAATCATATATATATGTATATATATATATATGATATATAAACAGCATATTTTTTAAATATATACATGCATGTTTGTATTTATCTATATAAAATTAATTTACACAATACACACTATATTATGTAAACAAAATAATTATTGTTTAATAGCACTAATATATATATTATATATATATACACACACACACACACACACACACACACACACATATATATATATATATATATATATATATACACACATCTATACAGGGCTGGGCGATTTAATCGTTGATTAATTAATGAATAAATCTCAAACAGCTGTTTGTATATATATATATATACACACACACACACACACACACAGGAAATACACAAGTATTTAAAATCTAAAAGTATATATAAAAATTCACATGGCATCCAGTATGCATAGACACAGACCACAGCTATATCCAAGAAAATATCCCCTTAGCAACACTGTTTGGACACAACATTCTCTAAGTCACTTTAATTAATTGTAGCGCACAAAGAGTCGTCCCTAGTTAAACAGTGCGTTATATAATTACAGTATTACTGAAGCACAGCAGTAAGTGACTGGGGCACAGGAAATCCTGCTGTTAGCGACAGCGAGATGGCGTTTACAACAAGAAGGAAAAAGAGAAGTAGGAGGGAGGAGATGAAAGCAGTATCATCTCCATCTTCACTCCTCCTTCCTTCCTGAACACGCACACTCAACAACATCACACAAATAAAACTAACTAACCCCTGCCCCCAACAGAAATAAACTCTTAAATGTATGGAAGGAGCAATAACCGTGTCCTGTGGAATGGGTTTCAGGGAGAGAATTGTGGGTATTTATCCTTGAGTCTTAACTTCACCTTGTTTCAATGGAGCCTTGAAACGCAGACAAGGTCTCAGCGTTCTCTGAATACCTGCCTGCTAGCTTTGTGGTGCAGCGCTTCACATTTCTCAGACAATGCAAAGTGACCTGGGATTATATGAAATCTGTTAAGTTTCCACCCATTTCATCATCCGCCAGGCATAAATCCAACCGATCAGACAAGTAAACACACACCTCTAAGCCACACAACTTGAAAAATCATTGTTCAACGCACATTTTAAACAAGTAGTTCAATTATGAAAATATTACAATTAAAAATAATATTAATGGTGGCTTGTTCAAAACCTCAAGTAATCATAATGCAATGAAATAATAATATATTGATAAATGCAGAGTGTTTGACGGATGTTTGGAGTCGTTTCTTACCTTGATATTGCAGGCTTGCTCCATCAGGCGCCGAGCGTTCTCTGCAGCCCTGTAGCGTTTTGGGAGCTGGACCCGGAAAAATTTCAGCGCACCCTCAAAGTCAGCTTGAAGCAGGTCTTCCTTGGAGGTCTGCGTACAGAGAGAGAGAAAAACAGAACTGCTTTAGGGTCACTTCAGCAGAATCGGCCTGATAAACTGCCTGAAGAGGAACTTTGCTAGGTGATTGTTTTCCTCATTTACGTTTGAATTGGCCTTTTGTGAACCTGACAGAGCCACCTAACCTTTTACAGATGCTATTGGTTGAGCAAAAATCAGATATTAAAATCCATATATCCAATGTCAGCATCAGTAAGAGTAAGATTTGCACAGTACAATATAGTTTCTAATGAAGTACAAATACTGATAGAGAAAAGCTAATAATTATTATTTTATGGCCAATATAACTGATTTATGGTAAAAAGTTAATCTGCAGATTGCTAACAGAAAAGAAATCCACCCTAAAAATAAATAAATAAAATAAAAAAATGAAAAATTCTGCAACTGAACATAAATAAATAGATAAAACATAAATAATAAAATAAAATAAAAAATAATAATAATAAACCAAGTGCATCACAGCATTAAAAAATAAATAAATAATATCTATATATATTTATACACATATATATATATATATATATATATCTATATACACACACACACATATATATATATATATATATATATATATATATATATATATACATGAAATAATAGTTTATATGCTGCAAATAAACTCAAGATATTAAAAAAATAAATAATAATTCTGAGGAATCAAGCATTTTAATTATTAAATATATAAAACATTTTAAAAATAAATAAATGCACATAAAAAATAGAACAGCTGCAAGTGAATATTGTCAATAAAATAAATTAATATACAAACAAACAAACAAATATATAACTAAAAATTAAAAATAATTTGTATGCTGCAGGTGAAGAATGTATTAAAGATCTAAATAATAAATACATAAAAAAATACACTTTACATACAAAATAAGACATCAAAGCCTTGTTGATAAAACAAAATAAAACATTTTACTGATACTTTAACATAAGAGCCGCATATAAACACACAAACAGACATGAAAAGGGTCTCTGTTTGCAGCAGCTGCCCCTCACCGCCAACAGCCGGGGCACAAACAGGCGGTGACCCATGCCCAGCAGCCCCATCACTCTATCAGTAGAGTATCTATCATTGACCAGCCCGCCCTTGTCCTCTCCAGCGCCCCCTTCCTCCAGCCTCCGCACGGCGGGTGGGATCTGAGCCCACAGCGGCGGTGAAGGCAAGTCTCTCTCTGGGGTCAAAGGTGAAAGAGCCTCTTGGGCTCCTTCAGAGTCCCCAGCATCGTCCTCCCACAGAGGCTCTGGGGCCGACCTGGAGTCAGCCACGGTGACGTCCAGAGGCAGCGTCCAATCTGGGAAAAGTTGGTCCAGGCGGTTAATTCGGTAGCTCTAAAGGAGTCTGGGTGTCATTCGATCATGATTTGAGCAGACGCCGTCAAAATCCACCCCGGCTCTGCAATGTAAACAATATCAGAGACCACGCCTAGTTTAAAACACGCCAGAGCAAAGCCAAAGTGGCTTGACATACTTCAGTGCTTCGATCCCAGGATTATCATTGGCCGGCTCCTCCCGAAATCCCAAATTTGCAATCTGTTTCCTGGCAACAGGAGGGAGGAGAGTCGCGTGGTGCTGCCGAGATGGACAGCCCGTCTTCCGTGTTTCGTCTCAGACCAAAAGTTGAGTCGCTGTCAAGTGGGTCCAATTCCATGGAGTCCAGCTCAGTCCTCGCTCGGTCCAGAGTCTGCCAGCTCCGTCATCCCGACGAGGTCCAGAAGGTCTGGGATAAAGGAGGCGAAGACGGCCTTCGTCAGTCCAGCTCCAGCAGCTTCTCTCTGTTTTGCTCTTCCTGAGAAGACGGGCGCGTGAGAGGAAGATGAGTCGCTCACAGAGATGCTGTCGGTGCTAGAAAAGGCAGCGGAGTGGAGGAAAGGGAGGAGGAGAGGAGGATAGGAGGGGCATCGCGAGGGAACGAGAGACCGAACGGACAGTGGACATGGCCGAGGCTCCGATGCAACTCATGCTAAATGCTAATTGCTGCTGGAAGCTCGCTGAGGGAACAGACACGGGGACATGTGGAGAAACAGAGCGCGAGATGGAGGGGTATGGAGCGGCAGAGAGAGAGAGAGAGAGAGAGGAGGTGGTGGTTCAGGAGCCTTCAGGGAGAATGTCGTAATGGTTAGCCAATAGGAGCGAGGCAGTGCAACCCCCTCTTCTCTCTCTCTCTCTCTCTGTAAATCCACATCTCTTGCGTCCTCAAGCCCAGTCACATGATGTCACTGGTTCTTTCTGTGTCCATTTAAACACAGCGAGAAAATGGCAGAACACACTAACAATAATATTTCTTTCTTTTACACACACTGCAATTTAATCCATGGGAAATCACAGGCCACCTGTCCAGAATATGTGTGGTTTATATAATAATGCTAAGATGTTAATAATGTTAATGTTAATATGTCAAATGTTAGAAAATAGTAAAATAA
>JAUCNO010000460.1:8487587-8510707 GCA_032353835.1 Enteromius viviparus
TGTACCAGCATGTCGTGTGCATTTTAGAAAGAATGATTATAAACAATTAAAAACAATTGGGGAGAATCAATAATTTACACAAAATAATGTGTGAATACTGTATATATATATATATATATATATATATATATATAATCAAATAATCAATAAAAAGTAAGTATTTTAATGTAATTTAATTTAATTACAAGTGCTGAATTTTCTAAATCTGATTGTGTAATCCAAATGACATATAATCAGTTACTATCCATCTGTGATTTTATACACGTTTAAATATACATACATAAATATACACACTTTTGATATACGTATATTCCAAAAAAAGTCACAAATGGACTTCTGGTCTGCCAAGTTTTCAATCTGTGTATTTCTGGGTAGATGCTACAAAATAATTGATACTTATTAAGAAAGAAATGAATGGCAAACCAGTTCAGCTTTGAAAGCCATGGACATGATCCAAAAAAGATTTCTCCCCAACTTGCCAAAATTCCTCAGCTCCAGCGTGTACAAACAGACAGATGGCGGCATCCTCGGACGGGCATGCGACCAGCCTAATAGCGAGGAGTGGACAGCTGTCAGTGAGTGTTACCGTCAACAGACCGTGGGCTATTCAGCTGCTCACGAGAGGGTCAGGGGGGGCAGGCCAGAGCGGGAGAATCCTCAGACCTCACGGCTATATTGCTAATCATCCGCTAAGTGTGAGATCTTTGCTCTGTATTGCGTAATACATCAAAAACCATTAGGCGGTTTCATTACAGACGAACAGATTAATCCGGCTAGGGTTAACGAAGAAAAGGGCTTTACTTAGATTAATGCAAGTGGGAAACGAGCTGTGTTCAAAACTAATATGGGAGGAGCAGGAATGGCTTTAACCACTTCGAAATTTGATACAGGCAAGGAATCACCACCATCACCAAGTTGTTTTTCTGATATAAAATATTTATCATTTAATCTACTTAGAACAAAAAATTATGTATATATATATATATATATATATATATATATAAATAAATAGAAAAGAAACACACATAGATGTATGATATTTTGAAAATATTTACATGCAAATATAATTTACATATTCATAAAATGTATATTATATATAATATTATATATGTTTATATATTTTTTTTTTTTTCTCTTAAAAATATACGTGCAGGCATGTGCATTTATATATACATAATAAATATACAAAGTACACACACATATTATGTACAAAAAAAACTTTATTTTGGATGCTAAATATAGATGAATCCTTAAAGCAAAAAGTTATTGTTTTTCATTTTTTTTGTGTTTAGTTCTTTGATTAACAGACATCACAGCCCCTGGGTTATCATCTTATTTGGCTGTTATTATTTTTGCTGCTGTACAAGTGCAATAATATCACACAGTGCCTAAAAGTAGTCCATATCAACTTCAGCCGCTGCGTGATATCATTGCACCTGCTGAACCCATGGTACGGCAGCAAACTTCCTTAAAGGTTCCGTATGTAAGAAATTTATTGTAATAATCATAAAATATCTCTGTTATGTTCAACAGGCATTAAGAAAACATGTCAATTAAAAGTACTCATATGAATTTTAACATTTAATAGACTTTAAAAAAAACAGAAAATTAAAAAAAGAAAATTAAAAAAAGAAAAAAAAGTGGTGTTTAAGATTATTAGCACACTGAAAAAAGACATAAAAATAAAATTAAATATTAAAATCTAAACTGATGTCCAGGTTTAACATAGTGTAACACCTCACCAGAATAAAGCTTTAAAATTACTAAATCACATCATCCTCTTCGAACCTGCAACCTTTGGTTGCAGCTACAGATCTAAGCACTAACCAACACCACCCACAGATAACAGTGTGAAGAGTGCCTGGGTGGGTTTGGCATCCTTTTAAACTCTCACTTTACACCACAAGTACCGGTATCCCACTTAGAGAGAGTGAAAGAGAGCGGAGGCCTAATAAACAGCCATTAGATACAGAGACAATGGTGATTAGCATTGTGTCCGACGAGGAGCGTGAGTGCTTCACCTTTGATTAGCAGCCAAGAGAGGCAGGTGTTCCTCCTGCTCACCATCGTGCAACTCAAAGCCTTTTGATGGAGGAGAACGCCTCTTGAAGCTGTGTGGCAGCACAGATTAATATTAAAAGGAATTCATAATATGGCACGCAAAGGATTTTCATAAATATTCACAGGCCTGGACGGTAAGCTCCACTCGGTTGTGTCCATGAATATGGATGAAAGACTGGCAGGGTGAACAAATGTCTTCAAGTATACGAGAAAAGGAGCCACATCAAGAGAAATCATGAAATTGTTCGCTCTTACAGGCAAATGCTGCTAAGACTCAAGACAGCAAGCAAGTTTGACAGACGTGGTTTTAAACACTAGTGCATATATATTAGTGCTGTCAAACTATTAATTGACTCTATATTTATTATGTATATGTAAATAAAACACATTTAATTAGAAATATGTTAAGTTTATAAATTAAATAAATTTATATATTGATATAGAATAATATAACTGTATATATAAATAATATAAATGTATACACGTAAATATTTGTAAAATACATACAGTACCGTATGTTTGTATATATATATATACATACACATAATAAATAAACACACATACACATATCTATATGTACACATATATACATAGACAAAAAAAATTCATAATAAAAAAATATATATATATTTTTTTATAATATATATATATTTTTTTATATGATTTTTTCATAAATAAATTATGAAATTATGAAACGCACAAAAAAATCATAATATATATATATATATATATATTTTTTTTTTTTATGACTTTTTTTTTGCACAAACGTAGAATGAAGCCTGTTTTGCTTTTAGCACCTAACCTCAAATCTTGATCTGAAAGTGCAATAAAAAAAAAGGTCAGGAGCATGACAGAAGCATGACCAGAATGTGGTCTAAAAATACACTATAGGGACCAGCGCTTAGTTATCCTCAGCTCAACATGCTCCAGCATCTCGCTGACATTAGGCTTTCTTGTGCGGACTGCATCAGCAAGAGTCTCACCCTGAGAGGAGCCATAATGAGACCTTGAAACCTGGAGAGCCACAAAATGGCAAAAAAAAATTGTCCCGTCTCACTGCATTAAGGTATACACATTATAATATTTTTAAGCTACATATTAATGCTAGGACCACCTAAAATATTATGATTTAATTCAGTGAATCCTCTAATCTGAATGATCAGCGTATTGATTCTTAAATTACATCTTTTGTTCAATGGCTGTGCAGGCTTTTGAATCTAGTCCAACAGCACTTGGACTTAAACTGAATATGTGATAAAATGTTGTGTGTACAAAAGGATAGTGCCAAGAACTGTCTCTTTCTCACAAGCAGCTTGCAACAACATTGAGCATGAGCAGTGTAGCCTAACTCAGATCCCCTGTGACCTGATTCTTTCTGAAGCACTAGTGAATCAAACAAATTCACAAACAAATTACGTATTTTTAAATAACTATTTTTGATAGGACAGTATATTTGATAGGAAAGTAGTTAGGAAGAGAAATGCGGGAAAGAGGGACAGGATTGGGAAAGGTCCGTAAGCTGGGACTCAAAAATGGTACAAAATGCTATTGCTGCGACACAAATGACTCTTTTGAGGTGGCACACTTCATGAATCATAAAACTCAAATTACAAATGTATCATTTGGGCACAGTTTGGCCCCCGTTGTTAATTCTTAAAATTAATGGACTAATTTTTAATGTAATATTTAAATGTTTTTCCTCATAGGCTGCATGCAAAAACATTGAGCTTGGGCAGTGTGGTCCAACTGATTCAAATGACTCTTATGATATTGTTCTTTGTGAGAGCGAGTGAATCAAACCAGTCGAGTTTGATTCGCAAACAAATGACTCTTTTGAGCTAGTCCACTTCATGAATGTTTAAAAAAATCCTAAAAATTATATTAAAAATTGTATTATACATACACACAATACATTTTAATTAGTGTTTATATATATAAATATATATATACATATATATATATATAAAATATAGACATATATACATATATATAAAATATATATATACACATATATATACATATATATATACATATGTGTGTGTGTGTGTGTTTATATATATATATATATATATATATAAACACTAATTGTATTGTTTGGGTCCAGTTTGGTGTCTTACTAAGACTTTAAATTAATTATTTTATAATGTATTAAGTTAGAAGGTTCCCTGTTTAGTTTGTAATATATAAGTCCATTTCTAAAAAAATATATAAGACCATTTATAAAAACAATAAAGCTATAAAACGGCCTGAAACAACCTGTACTAATACATTTGCCAAAACACAAGCCCTCTTTTGTCAGCGTCTGTGACGAGGCATGCATTACCTTCAATGTCGGCAAAGGGCAGTGCCCTGGAGCAGCTGTGCCGGCCAAACATCGTTCCACACAGCCATTAAGATCCGCTAGCCTCTCAAATCTCCCACAATAAGACTGACACTGGTTTTCAAAGAGACCTCGGCCAGATATAAAATTGTCACTTCAAATCAAAGAGGAAAAGGCATTTGGGTTGAGTAATGGTAAAGATACAGGAAGGATGTTGTATGCATTTTTAAGGTCACATAACAAGTGTAAGCAAGCGGAATGAGACGTACTGTTAGTGACCGCTGAGAGCACTCATGTTTTATTCATGCTGGTGCCAAGGTCCAAAGCCTCCCATGATCATGGAAACATTTGATGTGCTCATTAGATTTAAAAAAGGTCACTTCATTTTCCCCCCTCGCTCTAACTGCACATGTATAATTTCCCTTCTGAAGGGAGCTGTAACCTTTTTAGAGGCAGCCATCGAGAGCCAGTCCTGCTGTGTGTGCAGTCTGGGGCCGTTGTGCTGGGATCGGTTTGCCCTGAAGCCTTAGAGGACATGAGCTACTTAAACTCTGACCAGACTCTATGGACCTATCCAGAAACATTATACAGTCAGGTCAACGTGTATTGAGACGAAGGAGGAATCAGGATCACAAACTCAACTAAGAAAGCTGCATAAGAAGGAGAATGGATAAAACGTCAACCGATTTAAGTGAAGCTACTTCAAAAAGATGCACTCGTTATAAATAATTTTTCACTGTTCATGTTTATTGTACTGGCAGCGACAGCAAAACCAAAGAGTCGCACAAAAACAAAATTCTCTGAACTAAAAAATATATATATATTGCATTTTTATTCTCCTAATCAAGAAAGAAAAAAATGGACAGAGACATTATAGGTTCATCAGCAGAATGAATACAGGAATATACTGCTATTTTATCAGTTTCATATCCATTGAAAAATAAATAAATAAATAGACAGTCAATTTACTCTTTAAGTTGTTACCCTCACCATTTAATTTGAACGAAAGTGAGTCTATTCATATTATTCTTTTCTTCATTGTCTAATGCACATCAACTAGCCTAGTAGTTGTATTTTTTTTGTTTTGTTTTTTTAGAGCTGCGAAGTTCAGCATGTACAGGGCTGTAACATCCATCAGCAAATAAAGTTTACAGGCATAAACAAACTGAAATACGCACCAAAAAAAAAAAAACTTCAACAAAAAGCAGTTTCTTACTATGCTACCAACACTAGACTTAAGCAATGAGTTTAACGCTGCCCCCAAACAATAACCAAGTATTATAATTAAAAAGCAGCAGCCAAATATTGTATTCTCTGTATCGTTACAAAAATAATGGCTGATGCAAAACATAAAAATACATATTGTAGAATATGACAAGAAGTATATTAAGACTGTGCGGAAAATCAATAAATCTTTGGAAAATAACTGGGATGTATTAATTGGCATGTATAAAGTAGAACAGAAAAAAGAAAAACAAAATTTGTGCATGTCATTTTGGGGTGTTTAAAAATTATTTGTAAAATTTACATGCATTTTAAAATTTAAAAACAATGTTTTTTGTTTAAAACTCTCGTTTAAAAAAATTATAAAAATAAATTACTTAATCTCTTTGTGAGAGATAAAAAAAATTCATTTGTAGACTTTACACAAAAGCAAATCGTTTGGACATTCATACAGTTAAAGTGAGTGAAAAAAAGCTCAGCTTAAGGTAATATGAACGTCAAGATAAGATAAAGCTGATTTGGCAAAAATATGAATTACAAAATAAAACATGCTGTGTTGCATGTTTCTCAAAGGGTCACTGCAGGCAAATAGGTCTAATTACAAACAGCTAAGGCTTTACACCACTGGGGATCTAAACTACAGTCCACGACTATTACAGGCATTTGTTGATATTGTGCGCATGTGGTATTTCAAGATTTCCTACAAAAAGATCAGATCTAGAATGAAGATTTTGAAAAAATAAACACAGACCAGGCTGTCCTTTGCTACATCGCTTCTGACGTGAATTGCCTGTGGTTATTTGAGATTCAAGATACACTGTACCATAAAAGCCACCAGGGGAAGACCCAGCTATCTTTAAGCTCTCGTCGTTTTGTAAAGCAACTGTTTTTACAGTTACAGCTGCGACACAAAACTAATTCAACAAACATCAAAACAACCAATCCAGCAACATGGGTAATGTCTCTAAAAATAGCAAGTATGCTCTATATTTGGAAAGAGCCATCACAAGCGAGAGCTTTGAACCCACCCCTTGGCTTTGTTTTGTTTTTGTTTTTTGGCCCACAAACGCTGCATATCTCCAGGTTGTGAAATAAGTCATGGCCAGTTACCATTCTGTGGTATTTACAGGACCAAGGCAGGTGCTATAATTAATATTTACAGAGGAATGTAGATCACATGACTGTTCCACAACTTTATCATCCTCACTGTTGGTAGTTTCTTCTAGCAACCAGTTATATTAAAAATCCATTGCAACAACATTTAGCAGTGTGTGACCCTTCGAGATCTTCAGATGGAGCAGGAGTTGGCTCTCTTTCTCGGCTTCGGCTCTCCAAAGTCCTTGTCGTCGTGAGTGCAGGGGCTGAAAGAGCAGGAGGAGCAGAGCGTCTGTGAGAGTCTGCGCATCCCCAGCCGGAATACGCTGTTGGACAGGCTATAAATGACGCAGTTGCAGAAGCTGTTGCTAATTGCTAACCAGGTGGTCACAAAGGAGAGGGCAGGGCTGTCCAGCACATGGGAGCTCTCCAGGAGGAAGTAAAAAATGTAGGGGAGCCAAAGCATGTAGAAAACACTGGTGATCCGGAAGAGCACCATGGCGTACCTCCGGTCCGGCCCGTGGCCTGCATGGTTGCCCCCTTCAGCGGTTTCCATCTCCTGGCTGGGAAAGCGTGCTCGTCGCTCGCTGATATCTCGGTTGTGCTGCTGGCAAATGCGGAAGATGTGGAAGTAGGTGAAACAGACCACCAGGGCTGCAGGGGCGTAAAGCAGGCACACAACAAAGCCAGTGAAGAGTGCAGAAGTGGGCCAGGAGTGGGCACACCATTCGAAGATATCCCCATGGTACCCTGGCTTCCCCCAGCCGAAGAAAGACGGGAGAAACACCACGCAGGAGTAGATCCATATGAGAACGATGCAGCAGCGAAGGCGGCATGGAGTTACCAGCTGGTTGTAGGAGAGGGGCTTGGTAATAGCTAGATAGCGGTCCACGCTGATACAAGCCAAACAAGCCATCGAAACGCTCTTGAGTACAGAGATGACGTAGCTGAACACCTGACAGGTGAGGGGCTCTTGGACACCAGCTGGGTAATGGAGCAGGGAAAGGGTGGGAACCAGGCAACTCAGCCCCACCAGGAGATCCGCGTAGGCCATAGTCTGGATGAAGTAACTGGTGGTGTAGTGGTGTAACAACGGGGCACAATGAAACACAAAGATCACAGTTAAATTCCCAGCAATTATGAGCACCGTCAGCAATACAATGACGGCAGTCTCTAAGACGCAAGCTTCCACGATCTTGTTCTGCCCCCAGCCTAGGGGGCACGAGTGGTTTAGGGACACACCGGAGTGACCGCCAAGGCTGCTGTTCACAGTAGGGACCAGTTCTATCGGCTCTGACCGGTTCATTGTCCCGGACCTTGTCCACTTGGATAAGGTTCCGTTGTCCGAAACGCAGTGCAGAAGGTCTGCAACGTGATCCTGTGTCCGTGCTTCCTCAATCTCAATCTTCTGTCTTTTCCCCTTTACCTCGGTCTTTCACATGGCTGGATCTCAATGAATTGAGCATTGGCAAAAATCAATACAGTCCGCGAGGAGAAGAAAAAAAGGTGCCTTGCACTCCTCTGAAATCAGTCATGCTTAGGAGCAGTTCAGTAATTGTAAAACGGAGAGATATTTTCAGCACACAAAACTAAGGCTGCTGGAAACTAAAGGGTTGCATATCTGTGCCGAAGGCCAGTTGGCAATACTGTCCACAGCACCTGCAGCAAAGTCGACCAATTCCTTAAGCGATCCTCTCAAGGGTAAAATGTGCAGGATTGTAGAAGGGGGTGAAGGATAAGGAAATTAAGATAAAACGGTTTCCTGTGACCAGTTAAGACAACATAAGAAGGATTAAGACAAGAACTGACATCAAGGTAACAAAATAGATATGAAGAAAGTTCCAGGGTCATACCTTCTCCTGAGTCCACAAAAATTGAATCTCTAAAATATCCGTTCCTATTAGTTTGTCAGAAAACAATAACAGGCACAGTGTTTTGCTTCTGGAATACTGTCCTATTGGCCACTGTCTCGACTCCCTTTGGGTTTCTATAGTCCGAATCAAAACACAGACACTCTAGACAAACACAGGGCAGCATATGAGAGTTGCCAGAGCTATTGCTGCGCAGAGCACTGCTCATAGCCTGCGGGAGTCTGAGTGAGGCAAAACGGAACTAATCAAAATTTCAAGATCTTGTTGTGGAGTGGGCACAGCGACGGCTTCAGTCTTATTTGCTCCCAATCCATTTACTTTTCATGAACTTTCACTGTGCATCGGATAAAAGCAGGCCACGTAAAAAGAAAGGATTGACCTGCGTTTTCCCGAAACAGGTATATAGCCGTCCCCTCCGATCGCATGAAGGCAGGTCTTAAATCCACATGTTCTTGGTTTCAGTCCACCGTTCAGTCCAACCTCTGCATATGATCAGTTGTACATGTCCAGCTTCTTTCCTTCTAAGGCAGACCTCGTTGCTTTTTCTCCAACTTCTTGTGACACATTCCGTAAAGTCTCCACTAAAACACTCCGTATCCAAAATCGGAAGCTCTGCGTACCGCTTCTGTCCTTGCCGGCTCTCGGCGACCTGTTAGCCAAAGCAGGTTGACAGCGATTCCCGCAGAGCGTGCACAGTGCAAAATGCACTTTCAAATTAAGAATTCAAGGAAAAGATGAGAACAGCAAGACTTGGAGCGGATCTATTCCAAATTGTGCGGCAAATCGGGAAACAAGCCGAGGAAAAGAGAGCAGCCCCTCACTGCTGGTGCTAAGAGATGCTGTGAGTGGCTCACAGTTTCCTCTCCCGCTTCACAGTGTCGCTCTCTCTTCCACTGTGCCTCTCGATCACATTCGCTCCCTCCTTCCTTTCCCCTCTCTCTCTTGCTCTCGCTCGCTCTCTAACTCTCCTCCCTCCCCCTTTTGGCGGCACCTGAGGTCCTCTTTTTCACACAACTCCTCCCAGCACACTGTTCTCCCCCTCTCTCTCTCTCCTTCCAATGTTCTCCCTCTTTTCTCATTATCCTCCTCTTCCTGCACACCCTGAAGATGTTTCCCCATTCAAAAATAATCAAAGACTTCCATCTCTCCCGTTGTCTCCTACAGCTCAGTGTTTTATTATCCCTCGTTCTCTTTTTCCTTCCTGCTTCAAGTCACTTACGCAGACCGGTGCCCAAGCACAGCAATGCCTGCCCCTTGGTTACAGTTGCCAGGCATTTCAGTTAGCCAGGACCCTCCCTCACAACAGCTGACATGGTGCAACAAACAGGAACAAATTAAGGGACTCCAAGAGGGATGGGGGGGGATTTCATTCCCCTGGAAGGATATCATCGCCCAAGTCTGCTCTAAAACAATCACAAACGCAGATCTTCACCAGTTTTACTGACAAGTTTGCTAGACATAATTACAACTAGAGGAGCTCATAAAATACAAAGAGATTACGAGAATGACAGCCAATGTTTCCTGCACAGCTGCACTGCCGCTGAATGTTCAAGCCCCGTGGCGAACCAATTTCATATTTTAGCTGAGTGGTGAGCTTGCAGTCCTGGACTGAATTGTGATGACAAAAAGGGTGCCTGGAAAAAAAAAAAAGACAACAATTGCGCAACTTTGTCCTTACTGACTGTACTCAAGGAGGTCTATAATTGCCAGAGAAAGCTATCTGTTAGAATCCCTCCGCTGTCACAAGACCATACTCTATTGAACCCACAACCTTGTTTTTGCTAGCAAGGATGCCGAAAAAAGAGGGGGTGGGCAACTGTACTTTTTGTCCTAGGCCTGTGCTTGGGGGAGGTGGGAATGTCTCAATGTGATATCCCATCTGGGCTACAGGAACATAAAATTACTATGCTTAGGTCAAAATCTGCACAAACAGGGATAAAAAATGAAACGCATATAAAGAGATGAAAATGAAAATTCTGTCAAGACATTTGTTGACATTCGGAAAACAAATGAAGATATCTTTGTTTTTTGTCACTGCATAGACAGCAACACAACTGAAGCATTCAAGGCCCAGAAAGGTAGTAAGGACATTATTAAAATAGTTCATCAGAGACATCAGTGGTTCAGCCGTAATTTGAGGTTTCGATAACACTTTTTGTATGCAAAGAAAACAAAAATAATGTTTTTATTTTTACAATACATTGTAGGACTTTGGTGAAAGTGCACCAAAAACTGACAGGGAAGAGAAATAGTTAAAGTTGTTAGTTTTGAGCACAAAATGTATTCTCCATAACATTACGGTTGAATCAGTGTTGTCACATGGATTATTTAATAAAGTCCTTACTATTTTTCTTGACCATGTCAGTTGTGTTGCTCTCTCTTGAGGGTCTTAATCTGTGTTCTGAAGTCTTACTGGGCCAGAATTCACTGTTTAAGGCCACACTGTGAAAAATCACGTCATAATGACCATTTCCTATTACTTTTCTTACATTCTGAAGAAGAAATGTACATATTCATAAAACACTGGTTGCCTATAAATGCCATTTGCCAATTTTTTCAAACAAAGAAAACCATATAACATTTGTCCAATTGGATATGATATAGGATGATATTAGGCAGAATTCTGCAGTAAAAACAGTTGGTAAAATGTATAAAACAATGTCGATCCATAACTTGTGGAACAAGATACTAACTGAACAACAGTGTCAGCCAGAGGCCCGCATAAATGATTCATTACAAAGGAAGAGAAAAGGCTGGAGAAAACAATGACCATAATCCTCTTCATCTGTCGATGCCTGAGCTTTTGATCCAAGTGACTCTGTGCAGGGACAGGCAGGGCACTCTGGCTCTCATCACCACACTGGCACTACAAGTACAGGTCAGGATGACAGCTGGACTTGATTTGGCATTATTTACGGCAACAGTCACGGCTTTGCTAAATCCACTGCCTCCAAAGACAACATGAAATCAAATTGGAGCCTATTTAATTTTCACAACTTAATTTTAATAAATGCATGTGCTGGTCTTAGGGTGCACAAGTGCAACCGTAAACCATAAAAAATTAAATAAACGTACTGAAAAAAATTATGTACCAAAATGTCAAAATTTTAACTATTATTAAAAAGAGATTTAAGTATAATACCATCATTAAACTGAGACTAAAAGTCACAACCACTTCAAAGTAACATTCAAAGCAAGTTTTCATGTTTCAAACATCTCGCAGGCAGTCCCGAGGCATGCAAGTAACCTCTGCACGCATGGCCAGAGGATATGACTGCATGAAGTGTGTCTCTCGGTAATACAAACTGTCATTTCTGTGTCAGAAGTGAGCTGACCCCGACGACACAGTCTGATAGCACACGCTATAAGAGGGCCAACCCCATCTGCTCCACAGGGCTGACGGGGCCAAAATCTATTCCAACATTACAACGCCATAAAACGAGGCATGTGTATAAACGAATCCAAAAGGCTGGCTAGTGGAGTGTCGATGCGAGAACGAAATCACGTTGTTTGCAGGGTTATTGATTCTCGGGGAGGCGGAACGGCGTATGATGAGGCCGCTAATAGAAGCATTATAGTTCAGAGTGAATGGCAGCTCAGTCGCTAGATGTTGACTGCATTAAGATACATGTCGGGCTGTGCTGGGAACAGGGGGCTATTGTGAGGGAGGGGCAGCTGGTCGGAGGAAACTGGGATGGCTTTGTGGACAAGTCTCAAACATCTCATGCGCTTGGAAAATGGCAGCTCACCAGCACACGCTTCGTGGATAGATTCACAGAATCTTATTCTAAAAATGAAATTATATGCAGTATAAGGTGTAAAATAAAGCAAACTGCAATATGGATATGTGTGAATGAGTGGTTTGTCTACAACACAAACACATATACGCATTCGACAATTTCTGGGAAAACATATTATAGAAAAATAATATACATTTAAAAAAAATATATATAATATTGAAATAATATATTATTGAAAAATATTTAATTTATTTGTGTTATTAAATGAAATGTAAATAAAATGCATGGATTTAACTGCATTGAAATTAAAATTTAATAAAGATCAATAAAACTATTTAAATGAGTAACAGTGAATGGGCTGATTTTATACATCCCAAGAAATACTGTACAAATACTAAACAAAACCACCCGCCAAAACAGAACCATTCTTCCAAATCCAGAATATGCACAAAACATTGTGTTGAAATGATCTGCCATCAAAAATGTAATTACATGCTCCAAAAAGACTATAATCTACTTAAGCAGGTTTGTATAAACTATATAATCAATCCCACAAGCTGTTTGAAATAGAAGGTAGAAAAAAACAGGCTTGCATAAAAAATTATATTAATACGAAATGCTTAACGCAGCCCAGTGATTTGTCTAAATGGCTGAAAGAAGGCTTCTTGGCACGAGACATTCAGGATGTGTCACGCTCGGTTACAATTTTGTAATCAAACAATTTGCTTCAGCCTAAGGATCCATGTGCCTTAGCTGACAGTACAATGACTTACGGTACGTTTACACGGGGTGTCAGCGGTAACGCTTGACGGAAGGCATTGCTGAATTTTTGTACTGATGCCATGGTCATAGAAGCGTCAGCCAATGAAATTAGACAGGAACACCAGATTCACCAACAACCTCTGCCACCTCCTTCCACGCCTGGAATCTCTGGTATGAATCCCGGTACATAAAAAGCGATTGGTCATAAAGGACCAGGTGATTGCCCACCACAATAATGAGTTTCTCCTCCATTTTAAAATGTATCCTGTTTGCCGCTCTTGAACAGGATGAACGTGATTGGCTGCCGCCTTGCTACTGTATTTGCATAGAGTGATCCTAATTGGCTGACACTACTGTAGGCGGTGCTTCACTGGCGTTGCTCGCGGTAGAAGTTGAAAAATTGCCGCCGACGGATCCACACCGCTTTTCGGCAACGCTTGACGTCACCCATTCAAAGTCAATGGGAAGTTTGACGCTGACGCCCCGTGTGAACGTGCCGTTAACATTGTGCTTTCATATCCCTCTTTAATGTGCAAGTAACTAAGCGCATAGTATGCTGTTTGGGAAAACATGGTTTCGTAAAAGTAGCATACAGAGCAAATCTCTAGTAAACAGTAATTTGAAAAAGAAATGTGTGCATTTTATTTTAATAAAAGTTACTAATATTGTGTTAATATGTACCATTTATATTCAATAAAGTCATTAAAATCTTATTTTTGTGTCTGTACTGTATATAACATTTTTTGTCAGATTCAGACAATGTCGACTTTTAGGGGATGGACTTTAGGAACAAAGACTTTAAGCTCTGACTCAAGAGAATAGCACCTTTGGTAGGTCCCTCATGCATCAGCGAAGTAAAGGTTGCAAAAATGTCGGAAATACCACACGGGTTGCATTTTCATTGATCCACAGCAAGGACAACGCACACTCAAGAGAGGGTTAAAAAAAAAACGTATGGTCAGACACCATTATAGACAGGGTGAAAATAGGGCTGTGTTCACACAAGAGCAGAATACGGTTGTCAATCTTGTTTTTGAGTCCGTAATACGGTTACGTTCACACACCGCATTATGTATTACAAACTCATACCTGTAAATTTTCTGGACTCACAACTGCATTCTGTATGAACGGAACAGGACTGGACAACTTGTATGTCACGTCATTCAGCTCTGCCGCACAAACACGCATCTATCGTGTAGTGCATGTTTTCGGTAACTTACAGTGACGAAGAAATAAGCTGCGTGTGATCGGAAAGTTTATCATCCCCCTCCCGTCAATTTTGTGTTCTGCATGCGCCGTGCCATTCAAAACACAACTGAAAGCTGCTGTGTTAACGAGACATTTAGAGACTCACACCGGTGAAGAAAATACGGTTGTCAATCCCAAATACAGGATTACGTTTTGATGAGAAAAAGCATTAGACAGGTTAAATAAACCTGACGGAATACTAAATAAAAATAAAATAAAACAAATAGAATTATTTTATAAATTATTTTTTAATTGCATATTTTACCTAGTAAATTTTTTTATTAATTAATTAATAATCACATATTAGTATTTATTTGAAAAATCCCCTAAAAGAAGACCATAAAAACCCCTGTAAAAAAATAACCTGCAAGAGTGGACATTTTTTAATTCAGCCTACAAAAAGAGAAACTGCTGCTAATTTACTTGAACAAATATTGCATTAACTACCCAAGGCACAACAACCAACTATTAATAACACAGACATTGTATATAGCGTTGATGGCCAGATCTCTGCATGGTGTTTTTTTTATTTTTTATTAATAGCTCCACAACTGTTATATCGACATAACCTGCAGTGGAAAAAAAATTCAAATTAAATTAATGAATAAATTATACTCTCCACGTCCCATAACCCTGAAGGCAGTGCTGTGTTTTTCGGTTCAAGGAACGACTGGAGCGGTTGCGGGAGGAACTGTAGGATTTACACAATCTGGCAAAGTCTTTGCTCTTGTTCTTCCTTTTCTGTTTTCTCATTTATTCCTTGACTTCATCCCACACTCCGTTCGACACTCTCTTAGAGTGCTGAGTTATTTTATGTTGCCCGTTTACCATTATTCTCATAGCCTGGCATTGATTATTGTGCTGTATTTCAGGACTTGCTTCTAAATTATTGGCTTGCACATAAAGAAAAGCCCAAGTTAACCTAAAAATACCTCTATCAGGACATAAAAGAAGTGGTATTAAAAATAAAACTTGAAGCCATTGGGGTTTCTGTGCAGGGCTGCAAGTTGCAGGTGGGTGATGGGGGTCTTCAACTACTGACCAAACAGTAAATTGATTGTGGCAGGTCAGAATGAGGGCATGCTGGGATGTTCTGGATTATCCTTACCTCCAGCTGACCTGTGGTCACCATCATTACACTGCCTGAAAGTCATTTAGTCTTTTAACATTCATTTTAGCTGAAACGGATCCATGGAAAGCCAAGGGCTTTAAGTAGAGCTGCTGGAAGATGACCTGCTTGGTAAGTTATTAATGCGTTAATTTACTAGTTACTTGAAAAAAAAAGCAATCTGAATATGTAATGTGGATTACTTGTAATGCAAGTTACGTAATTAGATTACTTTCTCAGATGACCTTTCTATCGTAAAAATTGCTAAATGTGTTAAAATGTTGTTTATTTCCCCCAGATGTGAGGATGATGTGTTCCCTTTCGTCACTACCGAAACAATGATGATATGTTTTGGTTGTAACAATTTTATTGGATAACACCCCAAAAAAAAAAGACAAACAAAGATGTCACAACCGAAACTCCACCAAACGTTATAACGTATCGTTAGTGACTGTTTCAGTCATGATTATTTAAGATAACTTTGGACCTCTAATTAGCACATGTTCAGCAAACACAGTTTTGAAATGTTATGGAATGACTCCCAAAAAACTTTTAATTGCAGGAAACAATGGAAACATTTTAAAAATTTCTGTGGCGATAAAATATCTATTTATCTATAATATCTATTTATTCATATATTTATGCATGTATATTTATAAAATATGCATATAACTAATAGATACCACAAGTATAATAAATATTCTAAAATATAGTATCAATCAATCAATAAATAAAGTGTTTGCTTGATAAATGGCTTTTAAACTAAAACACCAGGTTTATTTTAAAAGTTGAAAAGCATCAGAGCTAAAATGTGGATCACTGAAGAATTTCTTGCCAAATTAGTGGCTAAATACCACAATCTGACCCACGATTCTGAGTCAAGAGTTGTTAGTTTAGTGTGGGAACGTTCCAGTCACTGACCACGCTTGGCGTGAGAACCAGTCTGACCGCAAGACCAACATCAAGGAAATAGCTTTTCAAACATGTAAAAAAAAAAAAAAGCTGTAGCTTGCAAAAACTGCACAGTACCTATTCCAGATAACCAGCCAACATAGATCTGACATAGATCTGTGCTACGCAGAAATCGCTTGAATTAACTGCGACAGTGCTCTTGGAATATGCAATTAGATGCATTCTCATCACGACTAAAAAAAATTCAACTAACTCCGTTTCCACGAGTTCACAAAGTCAAACGAACATCTCAGCCAAGCATCAATATGGGTAGAAAAGATGTTTAGTAAATAAACAGTCTGGTCTACTACAAAGGTTCATCCTGCTGACAAATGAAAACTAGTAAGTAAAAATCATCAATTTTACCCTCAAGTTTTTCTGTTCTTCAGACTGCTTTGAAACACTTTGAAAGACCAAAGAAACTCCAAAGCTCCAACCCCACTTCAAAACCAAACAAACTCCCTTGGTACATCTGTTGAGTTTATTTACTAAATTGCAATGAACAAACTAGAAAAAGAGCCATAAATACGGACGCTAGATTGTTGAAAAATGTATGCCTGTGTGTTGGGGATGGAATGTGACTTTTGCAAAAAAACACAAACCAGTGGTAACGCTTGTCATCTCTTACCTTGGTGATGAGGATGCGGTATTGCTCCAGCAGAGGCTGATCATTGTGGGAGTCAGACAGGAGCTGCCAAACTTCAGCTCGTAAGGCCTCTGGGATCCCAGGCTTCACCAGAGCAGACAGACCCTTGGGTCGCGCCAACAGGTTTCCCTGCCTGACAGGTGGAAGACAGACGGCATCATTGCAGCACAACAGAGCTGGTATCTCGCAGTCGTGTTCAATATGGATTGTGATCCAAATCTGGTCATGCTCTCATGTCGGGCACAAAAGTCTCACCATCTGTTGAGGATCCCTCCCCAGGATTCCAAAATCTTCTCGGGACAGTCCTTCGACACGTCACCTGTCCCGCTAGAGATCTCACTGTCGCTATCTGCACAGCGGGAAACAGAAGATAAGTGTTTGTTAATACTGTTATTGGCAAAACAAACAAGGTGGAAAAATGTGTCATGACGATAATTCATTTTTCTTTTTTAAATATGGAGAAAAAAATAGTAGCACAAAATATTAGTAGAGCATTAAGAATAGAGTACAATCTAAAAAAAGAAAAGGAGTCTTTCATATAATCCATTCATAGCCAATATACATATCTGATAGAAATGGTGCAAATGCGTAAAATTACACGTTAGTCAGAATGTGAAAATCATTTTGTGAAATCCCTCAACAAAACAAACGCATATAAAAATGATAATATAGTGTATTATAATCAGGGGTCGACCGATTATCGGCGCCGATATTAAGCATTTTTTCTGTCATTTCTAAAACCAATTTGCCTAGAAATATTTTAAAAGCATCTGAAAAATGTTTTAGCAGAGCTACTCTTAATTTTGTTGATCTTTTTTTTTTTACACCAGACATATATATTAGTTCAATTTAATTCATCAGTTATTGGTCTACTCAATCTTTAATAATCGGCATCTGCTGACCGCTCATTATAATACTAAACTTGTTTTGTTAAATTATGTTTAAATGATAAAATATATTTTGGTTTTCCACTTCAAATCAAATATTATTTTCAGATGCTATTTACTAAATATATTACTAAACAAATATTTTTGTCCAAAGACAACAACAGTTACAGATTGTTATTTGAATTAGTGGTGGGCCGTTATCGGTGTTAACTTGCTGTGTTAATGTAAGACTCTTATCGCGCGATAAAAACAAACATCGTTGTTAATTCATTCACAAAGTTGTGTTGGGAGCTGGGTCTATACTACGCAAGCTATGATGACTTTCACCTTGATTTTTTAGCGCCGATGTATACCTAGACGAATTGCTCTGTAGGAATATTCGGACAGGACTAGTTTTCGAAACTACTGTACGTGTGAGCTTTGATTCTTATCACCAATCAATTCAGATTGATTACAATTAGTATAATCGCAAATACCATGTTGAAGCTAAATGGCTAGTATAGCAAAACCATGTTAATGTGTGTTTACTTTAGTTCAACTATTATGATTTTTATTTGTAGTAAACCCATGTTAAATGTTGATAAATAAAACAGATGTAACTAAGTGCAGAAATAAATGTGAGTAATCTTACCTGATACTGATATAACAATAGTCAGTCTTAACAGTCTACATGATCTGACTCTTTATTTGTATTTGATTTCTTTTATTTATCAAATATATTAAACGTGCGTGTGGTAAGAGCATCTATGGCATATCACGTGGGCTAAAACACACAAGGAAATGCGTTGTGAAAAATAATATCATAGACATCGCATTCGGACTCTAGATTTATCACAGAGGCTGTGAGAGAAAAACACAGACATGGCAGGTTCGGATGGGATTAAAATCACCAAATACGTCTGTGAAACAAAACATTCCCTAACGACCCCCTGAAAAACTAGTTCCCTTCCCAATACGGCTTTACTTTTAGTCATTATTTAGGTAGCACACATATTCGGAATGCCTTTGGCAGAATTCAAATGAGCCATTTTAATCTAGATAAAAAAAAAAAAAATCATCTATGCCCACCCCTAATTTGAATCTTCATGATGTTTTGAAAAAAAAGCCAATTATTGTCAACAGTGTAGGGCTATGATTTTGAAAAAAATCATAAATGTCGATTATTCTTTTGAAACTGTAACTTCCAATTGCTTATCACGATTATGAAAATTTACACTGAATGATGTTTATACCATTTCTTGAACTAATTGCATGCCATATTTTAACAGGAACAGAAGCTGAAAACTCTAATCTTCAAATGTGGATTGGTTTATTAACCCTTTAAGACAGGTAATTGTTACAATTATTTTGATGCAAACATTTATGGTAAAATGACTATATCTTGGTTTAACATGTCAGTGCTGACACAGTCTATTTAAAAGGGCTTTGCCAAAAAAAATTTTTTTCAATTTATAAAGCAAATGCCCCACAAAAATTAGCTCGACCACCTTGAACCAGTTGCGAAAACTATGTCAGCAAATCTTTCGTCAGACCTTGTTTATTCCTATTTAAAAAAAATGGATTTACCTGTGAACGTAAGTAAATGTAACCAGACATTTAAACAAAAACAACAGTGACAATTGTTGCCATATGGTAAGCATTCTGCCACACTACGGCTCCTGTCACGCTTTGAGTACAATATTTAAACATAACAATATTAAGAATTAAGTGATGCAATCACTTTAAGCTCAAGTCATATCCCGTCGGTGAGAGTCTACACCCTCAGTCTCAAAGTACATGCTGTCCTGTCGCCGCCGACTGCAAATGCATGTACGTTGTGGGCAAACATCCCTCCTACACTCCCCGCAGGCCAGCACCTTGGATGACTCCATTCAGGCAAGTTAGGATGCTGCACGGCTCCTTTGAAATGCAGCGTTCAGCCGAAATGACAGAATCGTCCTTGCAGCCTCACGAAGACCGAGGTGAGTTATAAGGCGGATGCACCTGCATTAGTCAGGGCCGCGGAGTGCCAAGATTACTGTCACGCCTTGAGGTGATAAAGAAAATGTCTTGGACTTAATGTCTGAAAAGGTCATTAAGAGCAGACCAGCAGACTCTCTGCCCTCCGAGCCCATATCTCAAGGTCTGCGGCCACAACATGTCTGCCGTAAAAATGTTTGGAGGGAAAGATCGGCAATGCATCCGGCGGCGTCAACTATGTAGGTCCGAATAAAGACTGTAATGGCAATTAAGGCAAGAAGCAGCGAGATAAGTAATGATCTTTAAATAAGGAACAGAACCGAAACAGAAGGAATGAATGTATGGGTCACCAAACTGAATACAGCTTTTTGAGCACATTTTTAATGTTCACGACCTACAGCGAGAGCCTCAAATGGCGTACATTTTACAATCCCCCGATGTGAGGTCTGGAACACAGTGGTTTCTTTTGAAACGCTTTAAAAGGGCCTCTTTTTACATTTACTGCACAAGTACCTTGGCAACGTTGCAAGGAGAGAGATTGAGATAGGGAGGGAGAAAGAGAGAGAGAGAGCCTTCAGCAGAGCCTCTGTCGCAAGGTGACATGGTGGTTTGGTAGCAGATGTGGGCGGATGAATCTTCTTTTCCATCTGCCTCCCCAATAGATCTCGGAGACGGTGGAGAAAGCTGGCGAGGGCAAACGCTTCCATAAAACAACAATGACTGTTATCAAAGATGGGACCTGACTTTGTGGAAAAACAAATTGCTTAGCCTATGGAAATCTGGCCCCTATTATACGTAACAAAACTTGTATTTTATTCCAGCTCTGTTTTGCAAACATATGGAGTTCCTGTATTTATGCTTCGTAAAATGCGAACATCCGCCAAATCTGGCAACCTTCAGCATCACCTAAATTATGTAAATAGCCTTGCCCTCAGTTCCCTCTAGGGAGTTACTTACACTATAAACTATATTTGCTGGTATTAAACAATGATTCTTTGTTCAGCCGTTTAGAAACTGTGACGTTTGATGAACATTTAGATAACATTCGAGCCAGAATGGACACCTAGCAAGCAATCAGCCCTGCAAATAGAGTAAACACTTAAAACACGCCAATCACATCGGACACTAGGTAGTAAATAACACAGAAATGTCCTTTAAGTGATATTTAACATGCTACTCAAACCCATGTAATCATTACTCCGTGTTCTGCACAAAAATCAATTGAGCAGAACTGAAGACAACAGAAGAAAAAAAAGAAAAGCCAGCCGGTTCCAGGTGGTCAGATGACACACAGAGACCAAGAGCCAATACCATTTAACCAAATTGGAATCCATTCTTCTGAAATGGGTGCTGATAACCACTTGAAAGCCGCCAGGGTTTCACATCTCAGGCTTGTGGCACCCTGTCAAAAACACAGGCTGTCTCCGCTTCGTGAAAAAGACAGACGACTGAAACACTTCACCTAGAGCTACCGGCCGAGACTAAATTAAAGCTTGCGATGGATTCGTGCTGCCAGACAGGAAAGGAAAACGCGAGGGGAGCGAATGTTGATCATGTTAAAATTTAGTGGGGGGAAAAATCTGGGCGGATGATCTCATTCACTTGATGTGTTAGCATTGACATATAAAGGGAAAAAAACCCAGCGAAACAAATGGACCTGCTACAGCTCCGCTGCCAAGGCAATCAATTCTTTTTACGTCCCATGTATATACACACATACATATACACAGTTCCTCCGGCTCTGAAAAATGATCTGAATGAGCTCAGATGTGGTCCCGTATTTGTGATGAGGGTAAGTGGGGCAAGTCTGCAAACTCACACGGAAATTTATTTACTTAAACTGGTTCATTCACAATTGCAACATAAGGTAAAAAATATATAATAAGGTTGATGAATCTAAATCATTCAGAAATTAGAGAAAATGTAATATTTAACTGAGGAACCTTTCCAAAAGTATTTTGAAACGTGACAACCTATGACTTTCCTTTAACTGATCATTACAAAGATTTGTGGAAACTGGTTGACCAATGCTGTTTGGTTTTATATTTATGTAAAGACCTCTTTGAAGAGCATTGAATTGCATTAATATCCAGGTATTTATTTATTTATCTATCGATTTTTATTATTCCTTCAATGAATCTGTACATTTGTAAATTTGTACACTATTGTAAAGTTGTATTTTATTTGATTTTTGTCAAAAAAAAAATTTTTTTACATTTATTTAAATTTATTTTATTTAGTTATTTTAGCGGTAAGGGTCACCATGGGAGAAAAAATATAACCGTAATTGTATGAATTGCTCTATTAATAAATATAACAAATAAATAGACTTTAAACATGAAATATTATATATATATATATATATATATATATATATATATATTAAAAACATTTTAAACATTTATTAAAAAAAACACAAATATATATTTATTTTTTTTACATAAATTACATTAAAATATATTTTCATATAAAACACATCTCTTTCTCTCTTACTCTCTCTTTCTCTTCCTCTATGTATAAAGAAAACCATATTTATTACTCAGTGTAACAGAGCCTACAATATACAACGGTAAAAAGCTTGTTTAAATCTTAAAATTTACAGATAATGTAAAAAAGATAAATAAGACAGATTTTTTGTGCACAAAAACTTGAATAACATTGTAAGTGTTTTTTAGGGGGAAAATAGCATGCTACAAAAAGTTTAGAATATGGTTCTTTCAAAGCAGTCCAAAATAGATACAACTCAAAATGGCAACAAACATAAAACACAGAAAAGCACTCTGATGAAGTAAATGGTGACGTACCTTCCTCTGGTTCCTCTTCCTCCGTGGGAGACTGCAGGCGGCCACGTGCTCCTGCTGCACATTCTGTATGTTTCTGCAGGCTGACCACTTCATACATGACATCTCCCTGACTGCCCTTCCCTGTGCCCTGCAGACATACAAAGCAAACACACATCATAAACAAAACTCATCATCAGGGTTACAGTACCCAACAAAAACACATGATCTATCTATCTATATATTAGGTGAAGCACGATACATGTATTCGTACCGAACCATCACGACACGATCTCGGTTTGGTGCACGCAGCCTTACGAACCGCCAGCAGATGAACAGTGAATACACAAAACTAAGCCCTCTAGACCAGTGGTTTTCAATCTTTGACGGTATTGCAGGGGGGCCGCCAATTATTATTAATAGAAATTGTAATATTGTTAATATAATAAAAAATGTCTAGTTTGCTGA
>JAUCNO010000460.1:8510807-8539483 GCA_032353835.1 Enteromius viviparus
TAATATATATATATATATATTACTAATATATTGCATTACATTTTCTAATATAGTATTTCTGATTTTTTTTTATTAAAACATTAAATAATTTTACAGAAGGGAATATTTGTCTGTATTGTAATTTATATTTTTTATTGTAATATATTTTACTATTTTTTTATTATATTTTTTATACATGTATTTATTTTATATATTTACTGTTATTTAAATATAGATATATATATTTTTTATATTATTGCATTAATTATTGTATTACTTTTTCTTATATAGTTTATTTTTTATTAAGTTTTACCATTTAAATTGCTAATTTGATAGAAATATAAACTCATATAAAATAATAGAGAAGTATTTCATTACCTCTAGACTATTTTACACACACACACGTCCCTTATTTTGAGTAAATATTTTAAATCGCAACTCTGTAAATACTGTAATTTATATATTTTTATATAATGTATTTTATTTCAGTATACACCTAAATAAAAAATGCTTATAATTTTTCTAAAACTGAATGACACACTTAAGTATTAATTGGATACTGATTCAGCAAAATATATAAAAATAATTTGTAATGATATAAAGGAATAGTTCTCTGGATTGATATTTATATATTTCATACTATATTTATAAATAATCACTTAATTACATATTTTTCTTAATATATGTATATTTTTCTTATTTTATTAGATGTTTTATACAGTATCTGTATTATATCAAATATAATATATTTTTTTATTTTATAAAAATGCTAATAATTTTTCCAAATGACTAACACTATCTCTCTTTCTCCACTTGAGTCTAAGTCACAGAGTCTAAAATTGCAGCCACTGTCCATTAAAATATCTTTTTCTGATTTAAAAAACATAGAAATGATCCAATTCATTCCTCTTCTTACAGTGGAAAATGTAATGTATACACAGTTAACATTCGATAACTGCACTGCATTAGTTCTGTCTGGAAATCTAAACGAACGATTCACAAATAAAGATCAATATATATATATGTACACTTCGGGAAGCATAGTGTTTCCTGCAGGATCTGTGACTTGGAACTCAAAGCTGTCTGCTGTCACATCCATATCTGCAGGAACGACGAAGAGCACTGCTTTCTGCTCCAGATCCTTCTGGGTAAAGCGTCCTTTGATATAGGCACCTTTAACAGGAAGAAAATTCATTATAATTGGGACACAATCAGCGCTTATTAAAAGACAGTCGGCACCATCCGTGACCCATGCACCTGCCTGTGAGCACATTTTCAAGGTAACCGAAGTGTGGAGGCCTTGTGATGGTGAACTCAAGTGTGTCGTCAGGACTGTCTGGATCGGAGGCACGCAGCTCTTTGGAGGTAATGTAGATGCCCTGTTTGCCGTCCCCAAGATTCTCCACAGCACTTGCAATGCCTTTGTTTATAATACTGGGTGGGGTCTTGTCCAGTACCTCTATCTATGAAGATAGAAATCGTGGTGTAGTTCAGACAACAGTACAAATGCATTCATGCTGCAACACCACTAGAGGGAAGCATTACATACCTTTCACAGCCATTGCTCAGTGTGGTTTTTAATCTAGGCCTGTATGTTCATATTTTTTATTACATTTGAATTACTTTATTTTATTAACAGTATCAGAAAGTTTCAAATGAGAAAAAAAAGGTTTTCAAGTGAGATTCTTAAAAAAAGGAAGCTAAAATTATTTTTTTTTTAAATGTAATATTATTGTATGTTAAATGTACAAATATATATTACGCATTTTTAGGAAAGAATTGGCGTCATGTTTCACTATATTACATTTTTCTCAGTTTTATTTTTATTTTTACGTCAAATCACTGCAGTTTAAATCTTGTAAAAATTATTTCAAGTGCTTTTGCCTTTAATTCCTTTGAAAACATAAAGCCATAGCATATTTCATGTTTTTGTTATTACTGATTATTGTATCACATTACATTTAAACATGTCAAGATTAAAAATATCAAAAGTTTAAGAGATTTGCATGTTTTTTCTTTGTTTGTTTTGCTTTTAAGCAAGTGACATTTCAGTCATCACATTTATTATTCCAGTAAATATTTCTTGGGTTTATTTTTTATGTCAATTTTTTTATTTTTCCTTTATTTTTTTAAGGGAAAAAGGCCAAACGTTTTCATAAGGCCTTCAGCTAAATCAAAAAGTAAAATCCAAAGAGAAACATAATTAATAAGGAAAAGCAAAGGGCAAGATACAAAATATAAATCTGCTTATGACCAAATATTATCATTGATAAACTGTGCTTATTTAAAACATCTAACAACGTGACAACTTGCCCCATAAACAACAACAATTTTGACATTTATAAAAGAAAATGCCCTTGTTTTAAGAAAATTAAAATTATTTAAGTTCACATTTAACTGACCTTTGAACTCAAAATCTTTGCCTGAGGTTTAAGAGCGCTGAAATGAATGAATAAATAAATAAATAATAATAATAAAAAAATAAAATCGAGGCAACTTAATTTAAACACAATTTGAGCTTTTGTTGTGTGGTATTTTTACAGGGGAGATATAGATATTATTTATGACCTCCCCGCGGTCTCAGGGGTCGCGCTTAGAGAAGCGCACGCGGTATTTTGGCTTGAGTTAGCAATGCGCGTCTTCAGCCAAGTGACAACAAAGTTTTCGGCTGATTCACCTGTTCTGGCGGGAGCGGTTTTCTGTCTCGGTAGCGCTGGCCAGCGCGTTTACCGCCTCGCTGACCGCTTTACCGGAATATTAAATTGAGGCGCGGGCCTCGGGAGAGCGACGCTATGACATGCTGAATGGCACCGGACCTGCAGGAGCACCTGGCCAGCAAAGCCTCTTCGTTAGCATGCAATTCAACAGGGACCGCTTTGTTAACCCGTTGCTCTCCTGCTGTGCTCAATGGTTTGTATGCAAGTCGTTTATTTGACAGGTTAACTAGGCTAAATCGTGTCCCTCGCTTTAAAGTCCAGATAGAAATTGTACAGCAGCCGCGCCATATCGTTACTACAACAAAACATCGTTATAGCTTAAGAATTCCTTCGTTTATTATGATTTTTAAAGTCTTTTACAAATAGATAAAATGCAATTGTGTGCCTTTCACTTAATATTTGGTAGCATTGAGGCTAGTGCACTCTTAAATGCTCCTGAATTTGCCTTGACCAGATATATGTGACCGTGGACCAGAAAACCAGTCATAAGGGTCTTTTTTAAAAATAATTAGATTAATGCATCATCTAAAAAGCTGAATTATTTGCAATTCCATTGATGTGTGGTTTGTTAGGATAGGACAACATTAGGCCTACAACTGTTTAAAACTGAGGGTGAGGGTGTAATAAATAAAATAAAATATACTAAATATTGAGAAAATTGTCCAAATTAAGTTCTTGGCAATGCATATTACTGATCAAAAGTTGAGGTCTGATATATTTTAGGTAGGACATTTACCAAATATCTTCTAAAAATAAAAATAAAAAATATCTAAAAATACTGATGACTCATCCTGGACTACACAGATTTTTGACCAATCAGCTACCCCCTAGAATGACAATGCCCCTCCCCCTAATTCCACCTGCAATCACTATAGTATTTTAAAGTCAATTCTTGTAAGGGGTTGTTGTAAAAATCAATGTATGAATTAGTAGTTTTGTAGCCATGTTGTAAATGTAACTACTTACATTTTACAATATTTCCCACTTTTTTATTGATTGTGAGTGATTGTTCGAATTCATAATCAGCCTACCTGTATAGTAAAAACCGCAGGCTCTCTCTTCAGCTGTCCATACTCCAAATAACCTGTGTTAGTTCCATCAGTAGGCTGGAAGGTGAACCTGTCAATCTTGGCCCGTCCGTTCAGATGTTGGTAAGCTAGATCCATATTGTTGATATCCAGTTGCGTGAACCGAGGCTTAGAGAGGGGTATTCCTTTCAATAGCAACTTTCCATATTGTGGGCTTTGAATAATAACATAGGTGAGATTCTCCAGAGCTGTGTCTGGGTCAGTCAGTTTCAGATCATCAGTGGAAATGGGCTTCACAGAGCCCTCTGTGAGCTCAAGGCCTTTGTTAATAGTCAGGGTTGGGGGGATACGGTCACTGTGTTCCACAGTGAAATGAATACTACCGATTCTGGAGGTCACACCATTGGTAATAGCAAAGCTGCATGAGAGAACATATTACTTATTAGTTACATGTAAGTTCTAATGTATTTCAGTACTTTTTTATCACTTTGTTTTCACTTTAGCCTAAAACCCTTTAACTGTAGTAAAATCAGCATAACACATGGTCTCTCATGCCTTCTCACTTTATACGGCGGTCTTGTCAGTTTTACAGCATGTTCTGAGCTGCTATCCTCACCCAGCACGGTTGATGTGTTGGGTTGGAGCAGAAAGATGGGACAGGGAGGGGTGCGAGCCGAGCCGAGTCCCCATTCCACCCTCTGCCAAGCCAATCTGCCTCCCAACACATATTGCCCTGAAGCTGATAATTGCCAGCCATGGTAAACAACACAAATGCCACCTCGCACTAGACTCGCAACCAAACACGCAGGTCCACTCTCACAGCCAAACTGGTGCAACATCTGGCATTGCCATTGTCCCATATTTGCTCGGTAATTGTGCCCAGGGATCCCTGTCTCTGACTACATCTCTTAGAGCCCTATAACCAATGCCAGGCTGAGTTATTACTCTCTTAATAATGGCCATTTATCATCAGCTGTCACGGCAGAGCAGAGGGAGACACAAGGCTCCCAGAAAAAAACAGTCTCCCTGTCTCTTTTGGCCCCCGCTGTCGGCCTGGAGTTTGACACACAGGTGTTTGCTCAGGTGTCTCTCCTGGTCAGGGAGACCAGCTGTCGCATGCTGCCTCTTTTCCCTCGCATTAACGCAAATACAAGCTCTGAAGACACAAAAAACATTAAAACGATGCAAGTTTTTCCCCCAGTCTTTTGCGATTGTGTCGGAATTGCTAATTGAAAGTACTCGGGCCCCACATGACTAACGCTGTAGTGTCCATGTGCTGCGATTGGACCCCATACCACCCCATGCTGTGCTGACTGAACACATTGGCACAGAGTGTTCCGTATCCTCTCCGAAGGGCCACTCGCCTCTCGTCATGCTTGGCTCAGGAAGGTTTGTTTGCTCCCGGATGACCCAACGATGAAACCAAGCCAGAGTTTTGGGTGTCAAAGATTCACACGAGAAAGGCAGCACAGGTCAACTGTACGCCCTGACGGAAGTCATCCTGCTGCCAAATTGGCTGGAAACCCATGCAAACGAAGCAAAAATTATCCTTTTCATTTTGCCCGTCTCTTGCTTGCACAAAATCTTGTATTGAAAATGCTGAGGTGTTGCCATCCGTGGGCTGGACTTAATTTCACAATTAATATAATGCTATATATTACTAATTTGAATGTATATAGCACACCTTGATGTGGTATTCGTGTCAAAACAGCTTGATTTGGTCTTGACTGATTGTAAACACGAAAAAGCAAAAATGGCATCTGTGCATTTGGCCTTAAGAGTATAAATTAAGTCCATACAAAGAACAATGAAAAGCACTGACCTGAAAGAATCACGGTCAGCAAAACGGCTGTTGTCATGAGTGTAGCATACCCGGTTGGCAGCCACATCCATCTGGGAGAAGGAGAGCACTGGAACCCCTGGATTTTGGACCATGTGTAGGATACCATGTTCAGGTGGGACTGATACAGTGTATATGAGCTCATCTGGCTTGCTTCCACTGTCTGTGGCCATCAGAATGTCAGTGGTCAGAATGACTCTCTCTCCCTCCATCAAGGTCACAGGTTTAGTGATTAGAGCAATGTCACCTGCATGCGCAAAGAAGATGGATTACAGAAGCATATGCATGAATATATATATATATATATGTAAAGCTTTGAAGAATATAAGCATGTTCCCCATAAAGCAAGTTACGTGCACGTAAGTTTATTGATGTTGTGTGAGATTTTTGTTTGTGGCAGCAGGGACAGTGCTGGGATCTAGGGCAGGGACTACAGATGTTTGGCCCCAGCTCTGTTAATAATTCATGCTGGGTGTTTAAAGGTGGCTCATCCTTTGCAGCAGAACGTTCTCACCTCTGTTCCTCCAGGATAAGCCAGAATGGAGCCAAGAGGACAATGGCTGCCATGCTTCCATGTTCACCCAACTGGCAAAGTCATTTTGGCCGTAGGGAAAGCCATTGTTTTTAATTATACATGCACAGATTTAATCTGTCAACAAAGTTGTTTTTGTTGGACTTCGATTGAGGGAAAAACAAAAGCAGCTATCAGTGAGTCATTAAATGCAAACTAGTCTGTCATTTTGCCAAACTATGACAAATTTTGGATGGTCATACTATTTCATTTAATTTCATAACCCTGGTGTTTCAAGAGCCATGCTAAGTTCCTACTATGTTCGTATTTGTTATATTTTGCTGACAATAAATCTTACCTTTTCGAACAGTGCGGACAGAGATGAAGAAACTCTGTGGAGGTGTTGTGTTTTCCCCGTCACTGAGAACAAATTGAAACCTGTCATGGCCTTTGAAACTTCTAACTGTTGCGTGACTGTACCATAGGCGATTCATCTCCACATCCTCCTGGGTGAAATTCAGACCTGGACTCAGATCAATCCATCCAGCTTCTGTCTGCAGGAAATCACAGAAGAACACATTATAAGGCTTGCATACTGTATATTCTTAAAGTATAAAGTACGTCACACTAAGCCTGGAGTACACTACATGACTTTAGCCCAGATTTGATGCCATTGGTGCTTCATTTATATGATTCCTTTAAGTCAAAGGATATCAAACATGTTTAATATTTTGGGTCAATTTTGGAACTTTTAAAGGAATAGTTCTTAATAAAAATTTTCAGATGAACACAATCAGTTTTTTAAAAATTTATCTTGGCTCTTCCAAGCTTGGTAATGTGGCTAGATAGTGCCATAAATCCAATATATCCGCAACTACTGCGCTGTAAAACTAAACTATACGCTTTTGGGGGGTTATCACATGTCCTCTGAAGCAGATCGATGGGTTTTTGTAACAAAATATTTCTAGTTTTAAAATGATAATGTAAATAACTGACTGGCTGACTGACTGAGCACCAAGTTCCTCTTTGTATAGAAATGGCGGTTGGCACACAGCTTCAAAAGGTGCATCACCACCACCTGCTGGCTAGAGTTCTGGCTTCTTGGCTGACTTCTGTCTCGATGTACAACATAAGACGTAAGTTGCGTCATATGTCGAGTCACAGGTTAGCCAAGAAGCCGGAATTGGTGCTTTAGCCAGCAGTAATGAACCTTTTAAAGCTGTATGTTAAAAAACCCATCTATCGGCTTCAGGGACATGTGATAATCCCCCCAAGGCACATATACGTTAGTTTTACGTCGCAGTACTTGCGAAAATATTAGATTTTCTGTGCTTAAAAATAATGGGCACAATCCACGTACATTACCAAGCTTGGAAGAGCCAAGATACATTTAAAAAAAAACCTCTGTGTTCATCTGAAAAAAGAAAGTCATACACACCTACGATGGCTTCAGGGTGAGTAAAATAATGGGTTATTTGAATTTTTTGCTGAACTACTAATTCAAGTTTCATTTGTCATCCATCTCCTAGGAATTTGTTTTGTTCCAGTGACTCAGGAGATCCTCAGTCATTCAGGCCTAGTTTATGACTTCCAATTTTTCTTCTATAACCATTTACAAAGGCTGCAATTGCGTGATGCCTGGTGCTTTAAAATCTGTTCATTTTTTAGAAGTTATGTAGTGTATTCTAGCCTTGTGCAATAATGTAAAGGAACTGTCCATCCTTGCTAACCCTTAGCTGAAGGAGGCCAAATCTGGGACCTGCATTGAGGATGTAGAGAAGATGGTCGTAGGGAGTGTCGTTATCCCCTGCCTCCAACACTACACTGGAGATGACTCTCTTCCCCAGGGCCTCGACCTCAATGCCTGCATTTCTGAGCAAAAAAGATTGAGACGCTTTGGACACTAAAGGTACAGGTGCCAAGTCTGCATGCTAAAATCCAGAATCTTAAATAAATAAATACACAAACAGCTGCTTCTGGAAGGAAGAAACACAAGCAGGACCGGCCTGTTATCTTAATCCATTAGGACTCTGAAACAAGGAAGCAGGCGTCTGCCAAAAAGACACATTACTTCTGCTGTTATGGAGTTTACATGCACACCCTTAGATCTTGCTGATCTTGGAGGAAGAGGTTGGAATAGAAATTAGCAATTTACTCAAGGATGTAAGTTAATTCCCAGTTACTCATTCAGGGAAACAGAGATTCCCCAGCCACATGTGCAGTACAGGTTGTGTTGACCCCCCTTCTCTAAACCGTATCCAGGATCGGCCTCCCCATTCTGTTCCTGTCCAGTCTCCACCACTAAAATCCCTCCCCCGTTCCTGCTTTCATCCGCCTTTTTGGCTCTGAATTTGTCCCAGGGCGTCCTTACTTTAGTAGCCATGGCTTTTCATCATTGACTGGTATGATGCGGACACACGCAGTCCCCTGGACTGTGTGCCCACCATCTGTCAACTGTATGGTGAAAGCGTCCTTGAGGGTTTCTGTGTCGTCGTGCATATACATGATCTTCATTCCTATGGATGAGCACAGAAAATAAAATAAAATCTAAGAATATTTTAGTGGATTAAGCGTTTAGCAACATTAAGGATAAAACAATCATTAAGAACTTGATTTCTGGTAGCCTTTGACTGATATAGCTGGTTCTTCCACAACTACCGAGAAGGACACCAGTGAACATGCTCCATTTTGTAAATGACCTGATCACCTATGTTTCTATGGCTCTTTATCACTCACTAACGAGCAAAGCTGTGGAGTCACCAAATACTTCATGCACGGTGACTTAATTGTGCAGAGAGCATTTGGAAAGACTTTGCAGATGAAGCAGAAGCACCACAGGCACTCTGTGACCTCTGTCTCCTGCAACATCTGTTCTGAAAGCCTGGATACTAACAGTGAATGCACCGAGGGGTGGCTGGACCAGGGAAGGGACTCTGTCCTCACAGTCGTCCTCAACAAGCAGATAGTGGTGCCCCGGAAGTTAAGGAGAAAAAAGTTTGTGGTACTACCAATCGTACGGATTCAAGAACTGACCTTGTTGTAGCTCCTGTAAGGTGAAAGACTGGATTGCTAAGGTTCGTTGCAGGATCTCAGGGTTCATGTTTTTGTAGCGATTCATCTCAAGACCATATATGCCATTGACCAGTGTGCCATGGGCTGGGGGAACCAGAATGGTCATGGTAAGAGTATGTGCTGGAATATCAACGTCCACTGCATTTAGAATATCAGGACTGAGGTCTTTCATCCCTCCCTCCAAGACCTGTTGCAAAGTGCAGGGAACGGCAATAGTTAGTCAATAATTTGTATATTGGATAACGTTGTCTCCAAAAAGTTTATCTTACTGTAAAGTTGCTAAGCAGCAGTGATGGGATCTCGTCATTTGTAGGATTGATGACGACGTAGAAGGGCATCGGTGCTGATCTCTGAATCCCATCACTAACACTGATGGTAAAGAAGTCTGCTGTAGGCTCTACACCCTGGTGCACTGACTGGACATAGTTGATGAAACCCGAACTGAGGTGAAGCTGGCTGAAAGAAACTTTATTTATACAATATGACTTTAGTGGTCTGAAAGACAAGGTTTTATAATTAAGACATACAAAAGATGAATTGTGATTTTGCCAAGTAGGACATTGATTTTAGAGATGGTGTCTCCAGTGCTTAGGGCCAGTTTTACTAAACAGGTCAAAATAGCGTTGATGAGCGGGTGTTTTGCTAACAATGTCCAAATTAAAGAACACAGAAACAATGCAAATTTACATCTATATGTACATTTTTATTAATGTATAGACCAATACAATGTCATGTTACATAGTCACAAATAAATAAGCCACAGTGTGTTGAAAAGAGCCAAAGGCTAAAAAATAAAGGGTTGCTTCAGATTCAGGCTTTTCAAGAGTCCTAGTTAAGGGTTCCAAGTCATCTATGACATATATGTTCGATATGTTCTGATCTGTTCTTCTAGCACTGAAAAAAAAATTAATATGTGTGGAAAAAAATCTCTCCCTTCTACCACATGCTCTCAGCTCTCTGCGGTGCATCTCCTAGCAACAAACTGCATCCATCTCAAGTGCAAAACAGTTTAAGACATGCTTTTTTGCCCATTTGCACATGCGCAAATGTTAGTAAATCTCATTGCATGATTCATTTTAATACTGTCCTCCCATAAATTTTGCATCTGAAGGAGAAACTCCTGAAAATGCACATTCAATAAGGTCAGGCGCAAAAAAAACTATCCACAGCTTTTTAGCGCTAATTCGTCACTGCGCATCTTTATTAAAACCTAACAGTACTATTTAACGCTGAAAGACAGTTTGAACTGGTGCAAGCTGTTAGTAAAACCCTTAAATGGCATTTAATTAATTTTTTTCCTTCAGTGAAAATCAGTAGCGATGCAACATTGGACTGACTTTCCCTGTAAGAAAAATGAACTAGATGTTATACCTTAATTTGTGTTTCAAAGAAAAGAAAGTCTTTAGAATGACATGAGGGTAAGTAAACATAATTGATGGCACAATTGTCATTTTTGGGTGAAATAGCCCTTTAAGTACATGAAAATGACATCACTTATTAGTCGGACTTTTGAAAGTAGTGTTAAAAGACAGTGTATGACAGGAATGTTCTTCCAAGGCCAATAAACGAAAAATTTTTAATATATAAACACGTCCTACTTGGCAAACCACAATTGCTGGGTATGTTTACAGAGCCTCAGGAATGCTACTGACCCACTCGGAGTCCAGCATTGCTTTTCTCAAAGCCAGGGGATGGAAGGGTGTTCTCCAGGAACCCATACTGTGGTGGGGTCACCAAGTGAAACATGAGCTGATCTGGATGACTATCAGGATCGGTTGCCTCCAACACCCCCCCACACAGACATGCACTGGCACCCTCATCTACCACAAACATGGTACCTGATGAAACAATATACAGAAGTTATACATTGGCATTAATCAAAGACCTCATTTGAGAGAGCTTGATGTGACTTCACAGACTTATTTTTTTTTCTTCTCAAGAGTGCATCCTAATATTTTTCTTCTTCTCTCTCTCATTTACAGGCATTTCGCCTTGCTCCCCTCTTTCTTCACGCCTGCTATGCCACCCCACTAACACTCCCTCTCTTCCCCTGCTCTCTCGCTCGGCTCTCGGCCAGCCCGCTGCCACCTGGGTGTTGATAAAGCCATCATGCCAATGCTTACTGGCATCTGCTTCCATTTACTGCACTGATAAATAATGAATGGAGAATGGGCACTGATGAGGTTGTGCTTGGGTAGAGCTCTGAAACAAGGGGAGGAATTAATGACCACCAGTCTGGAGTAAAAGTGATAAAAACTCGTCCCATAGCAAGGCAAGAGCTGGATTTCCCTCATTTTTCTGTGCTTAAACCTCTTATGCCAACCCATCTTTATTCAATGCAAATTAATTAGAAGACCACTTTTTCCACACGAACCAGTCCAGATCTACTACATGGTGGCAACATTGGAGAATCCTCCTTTTTTGATGGGGATTAGCCGAATTAGGAGATTATAATTGTGATTGAATGAGAAAGGGATAGAAGACACAATGGACGTGTCGTCTTCCAAATGCGGGCCTGTCCATTGTTTTCTCCTCCATGTCCCTATTGTCCAGTTGTTCTCACGGGAACATGTATCTCTTTCTACTGCGCTTTTTCGCCACACATGCTCTGCTCTCTCTCTATAATCCCAACCAGCTGTGTGTACGTCTGTCGCCCCTCATGCACCAATGACAAGCATGCTAGGATTTCCTGTGAATGTCCCACCGCCACCTAGCAGCCGTCTTCTGCTCATTGTCTTGCTCTGGTCACTGTCCTTCATTGATAACTGCAAAGTTTCTGGCATTAACAGTGAAATCCAAATCCTGGCAGGGCGTCTCTAACACCCTGCATCCAAACGTATGTTCAGGGGAACGAAAGGTTTGCATTCGCCACACTCCCTGAGCTGGGTGTGCGAGACTGCGATTAAGTGATTCCTTCACCAAGCTGCAGTCCATCACCTGTCTCGAAATTCCTAGTTGCTTTATTGCTTGATTTAAGCGGCTTGTCATTACAATGAATTAATTACACCTTAGCCAAATGCTCTGGCGATTAAATCTAGATTAGAAAGCATCTTTTAATCCAGTCGGTCCCTCAACACAATGCAGCGCCAGTGTACGAAATGTCTAAGAGATTTACTACAGGCCCTGTGGAAGATGTTTACCCAGCGTTATGGATGGGACCTGGTTGTTGACAGGCATCACAGTGATGTTGAGGTCATAGACCGGAAGCGTGCCATGCAGTGGGACGGGTGGGGGGAGAGCATCCTCCTGGCAGCAGCCATCTATTGTTCCAGCCTCTCCATCTGACACAATGAGAGTGACTGTGTCCGAGACAGGATTGGGTCCAATCTCACCACCTAGGTAATAGGGAAATGTCTTTATGTTCATTCAGTTCACAAAAAAACAAACAATGCCTTTCAACTGTAAGACATTCATAATTGTTGACATATTGGCCAATATTACTTATAAAACCGAAATATTCTTCGTCAACCATTTTATTGTGTATTTTCAGGATATATTCAAAAGACGTTAGCGCTAATAGCCTCGCGGTTAGTGCTCTGACATAAACCATGCTTGCGCTGATGACCCAAGTTCGAATCCCTTTCCCGTTTCTCTGTACCTAATGATTTCCTGTCTGCTCTCTATTGTCTTGTCTGAATAAAAACATCAAACTCATAAATATATATATAAAAAATACCACCGCAGGGTCAGAATGTTTAAAACAGGCCTACATTAAGTGACAGTAAGAGTCATACAAAGCCAATTTTCTACAAGCTAATATGATTCTTTAGGGTCTCAGTGGAAAGTTTGTAATATAGTTTGTTTTAAAATTTCAAAACGGTAATTTTAGTCTGTCCCTTTAAGTCTTTAAGACCTCTGCTGACCCCGACCCTCTTTTCTGAGGCGCTCCCTGGGGATCTTTTTTAGCCGTATTCATAGTGAAACTCGCTAATTGTGTGACGCCACACCGACATGCATTTGATTATGGCTTGATTTCAGAAGGTGCAACCTATTTTTTATTATATGAAAAGAAAACTACTGGTGGATCTTTATCATTGTAGGGTAGTGGTTTACACACACTCCCAACACACATTTCAGTCCAAACAGCTTGTGAAAGTGCATGTGGCACCGGGTGACCCCTTTAAGTATCACTAACTATACTCCTGTCTCGATTATAACCTGTGTGAAGGTAGAAGATAAGTCCATTGAGCACATCCAGCTGGGAGAACTTGTCCACGGTGACCCCATTTCGCTGCAGCACCCCACGTGCTGGTGTTCTGGCGAGCATGTACGTTAGCCTAGCGTCCTCGCTGTCAACATCTGTAGCCGAGAGGTACTCAACCGTAATCTGGACCTGACCCCCCTCTTTGCAGGACAGTTCAGCCCTCAAGTCGGAGCCTAACTGTGGGGGTTCATCGTTCACAGGCAGGATCTAATAAAAAATGCAAATAGGAAGCACTAAAGAAATATGCATTTTAATAAGGGAATGCTGCATAGAAGTACAATGCAATGTGCCAAACATCAATACTATTTTCTTAAACAGGAGAAAATTACCTGAACTAAAAGCATTCCATGTGCAGAGTTGATTCCATCTGTGATAGTAAGACCAATGCTATCCTTCAGGGTCTCAGAGTCATCATGAATGTATCTGTATTGTTATTTTCAACAAATTATAATCATCTTTATCAATTCTTCTCAGGACATGATTTTCCAGGACAAATTGTTAACCTCACATGTTCATACCTGACCCTCAATGCTTTGAGGTCCTGCAAACTGAAGCTGTCCCCCTCTAGCAGTGCGGTGCCATGCAGCTCCAATCTTCCATGTTGGGGATGAGTCTTCATGTGTATCCTGAGCTGATCTTCTGAGGTGTCCACATCCTGCACCAGCAGGTGTTCTTCCATCAGGAAACTGCCGCCACCTTCCTCGACCCTCAGCAAGTTAGTGAACATCTTTGAATGAAAGTTTGGGAAATAGAATAATAAATTATACCACTTTTTTATTATTTAAAACTTTTGGTACCATGAAATAAAATAATTTGAAATTGGGCAAAAACTTTGAAATTCTGGTCCATAAAAACAAAAAAATGAATAAACAACACTGCAATATAACAATAAGAGGAGTGAGCAACTCACTTCTGGGGACTGGTTGTCAACAGGTGTGACTGTGATGTTGAAAGTGAGTCCTGTAAGAGCGCCGCTCTGCTGGTCACTCACAGAAAACACAAACTGCACAAAGAGAGGCTCAGGGCCGATATCCTCAATTGGAGGCATGTAAGCCACTTTGTGGTGATTCACTGCATGCTGTGGATGTCAAAGAAAGACAGTATCTAAGAGGCATGTTATTTAAAATTTTAGAGTATAACAATAGATTGTAATATTCAGGGTTCAGTATTCAGTATTCAATACATGTCAGACCTGAGTAAAGGACTTGAGCACTGGAACCATTGCATCTTTTTTCATGGAGTTTGTGCTGTCGGTATAAAACAGCCTGCCTGCATCTGATAACCTGCAAGAATTTTCAACAGATGACCAATATTCTTCTTCTACTTTTGAATAATGATAATAATAAGAATTATTATTAATATTTCAAATAAATAAATATTAATTTTAAGTTTATAAATACATTAACAATTAATTTATTATTTTTCAGCATCATTACCCAAGTCTTCAGCGTCACATGATCCTTCAGAAATTATTCCAATATGCTGATTTATTATCATTGCTGGAAAAAACAGTTTGAACCAGTGATTCTTTTTTTTTTCAGGATTCTTTGATATTTTTAACTATATAAAAGATTTTTTTTTTTTTTGCAAGGATGTGGTAAATTGATAACACGTGATAGCAATGATGTTTATTGTTAAAAAGGATTAACATTTTGAATAAATGCTGTTCTTTTTTAACTTTTTATTCCTCAAAAAATCCTGAAAAAATATTCATATGCCATCACAACTTTGCCAACATTGACAATTCTAATAATAAATCTGCATATTAGAATAATTGTTCTGTGTGACACTTTAGACTGGAGTAATGATGATGAAAATTCAACGCTTCATCACAGGAACAAATTATCTTTTAAACTATATTCAAATACAAGCCATTATTTTATATTGTTTATTTATATTAAATACTAAAAGTATATTACCATATTATTATTATTATTTTTTATTAAAATATATGCAGCCTTGATAACCATAAGAGACTTTTTAAAAAAACATTAAACATTAAAAAACAAGTCTTACTGATCACAAATATTTAAATAACAGTGTATATATACACATATACTGTATTTATGAATTACAAAATTTGCAAGGAAATGCATACGCATACCTGGTGTGTCCTGGGCTAAAGCAAGGATGAGTGATCACATACAATAGGTCGGCCTCTGAATGCTCTGTATCTCTGAAGTGCAGATGTTTCTGAGTGATGTAAACAACCTCAGTTTCCTTAACCGTGATAGAGCGATCCGTTCCGGAAACTTCCTCAGGCAACTGGTCCTTCACTGGAAACACGTGGATCACCACAGTCTATGAATAAAGAGGTAGAGACCAAACACTTTTCTGTGATAAATTTTCATACTGAAATAGAATATATTATGAAAACAGACACAACTTTACATGTCTGTCCGATAAATTCGGAGGCTGATGGACATCTGAGAGGATGAAATCAAAAGAGTCCTCGAACACTTCCTCCCCTGAGTGCTTATAGTAGATAAGGCCTTGAAACAGGTCCCTCTGCAGAAAGCTCTTCACTGGGATACCTGTTTGACATGACACCATATAACGTAAGGCATCTCGGAAGTGTTAAAAACCTTGATCTTTTAAATCCAACTGACCTGGTTCATGTGGAGAGGACTTCTTAACCAGCTGACCTGCTCTGGGAAAAGTAATCAGCTGATACTGAATATAGTCATCGCTGGAGTCCAAGTCTGAGGCCATCAGCATGTACTCCTCTACCCTAACCACGCTACCTTCTTGGACCTCAAAGGCCACGTTATTGATTAGAAAAGGAGGGGTGTCATCTTTGGGAAGAACGTAGATGGGAAATTTGTGTCTGATGCTGTGGCGGCCATCTGTGATTCGGAAGACAATGTAATCCCTGGTGGTGTCGCTGTCCGAGTGATGATAGACGACGACGCCCTCTCGGAGATCCTTGACCTTAAACATGAATCCTTTTCCACCTTTGGATGAAAAAGATGGATTTGGTTATACGGTTTTGACTTATTTGAATGATAAATGAAGTTCATTTAAAAGGATAGTTCACCCAAAAATTTAAACTCTGCCATCATTTACTAAAGAAGAAATGCATTTATGTTGCTGTTTTGGACCCCATTGACTTTTATTGTATAGTCAAAGACAGCTTTCATGTGAATGATCCCTTTAAGTTAAGTAGTCAACGTAATATGAAAGTATTTTCAAACTCATTTATACTATCGTTTACAATATCATTCATGCAATTGTGAAAAATAAGTTTAGTTTTTCGCCTGAAGGCACAAATGTTGGCTCTGGCTTCTCCCTATTGCAGAAAAATAAAAAGAAAGATGGCGTCCTTCCCAGGCAATGGCTGCTGCCCACCGTGAAGCTGAGCTTCTCCTGCTTGCCAGGGAGACAGAAGGGCAAGGTCACCAGACAGATTGAATGATGACTGGTTGCACAGCAAACCTAATTAGCAACTTTATCAGGGGGAAACGGCCACAAGTCCAATGGAGAAACAAGTAAGTAATTGGGCCCAAAGGTGGCTGTGGGCAGCAGGCCCAAAAAAACAGTCTCCATATAGATACTTGACGGAAGAGGACATTGGGCGGCATGTTTCCATTTGGCCGAAGGCTGACTGTGGACTTTCCCAAGGGTCGGAGTCCCTGAGTTCGAGGTCTACACAAGCAATTCCCAATCCCCCTCTTGGTTCTCAAGAGAGACCGGTCCAATTCTGGGCCAGAACTTGCTGTTCAGCTCAATCATCCTGTAGCGCAATGAAGTGCTTTTAAAGTGGATTTGGAGCCAAAGTTATGGGATGATTCAGCCAGAGGGATCACAAAGCGACACATCAACCCCAAAAACGTAAACACCAATTAAATGAAGGGTTTGGCTTAAAGCAGGAGCTGTTGTTTGAGTAGGCTTGAGGCTTCTGCTGATCAGGTGGTCTTCTGTCAGAGAGTGACACAAGGAATGAAGCCATGGGCCTGGAAATCCTCCAAACCAGGAAACACAAAAACAACCTACCACAGCTTCCACAGGAGAACACATACAATCACAATTTGGTCAAGAAACCAAGGATTTAGAAGAATTAAAATTTTGTTACCATTTGTCTGACCTCATGCCATTCCCAAATTGTTGGATTTTCTTTTCTTTTGCGGATCACACAATGTTGTTTTGGACCCCATTGACATGGACAAGTCGATAAACTAGTCCTTTGATTTAAATTCTTGAACATTCTTACGGAAGAAACCTTTCAGATAAACACATGATTGTCACCAGTTCTCAAAGCTTGCTAAGATAATGCTCTGATGGAAGAGAAATGACCTTGTGTTGGACATCTGGCACAAAATGTCATAAGTCTTTCCAATCTGCTTCTTTCAGGCTCTGTGCAAACAAAAGTCTGCTGAAGTGGAAAGACAGCCGCTATGGCTCTAAAGACATCTTTGGTCCACGGCCCCTGGCAAAGTGGCGCTGAAGCATTTTACACCTGATTAGCAAACCCATGCAGGCCACCCAGACATATGTTTCTTGAATGATGGTTACCACATGGACAGAGAAGGAATAAAGAGCGGGTGTACACTTTATGAGACTTACTATGACGCATCAGTGGGAAAGGGTCCTGGAAAATACATTTGGATTGGCTTCAACTTTTAGAGAGGTGACAGATTAAATTCATTTACCTCTAACACTTAAGTGTCCATTAATTGGGCCGTCCATAGCTATCAGGGTGATGGCATCTATGTTGTCGTTATCAACAACCTGTAGGTGCTCCCATGTGATTGGTCTGGATTGGCCTTCCAGCAGATCCATCCCTGTTAGGATAGAGGTGTTTAGCTTCAGTCTCTCCTTTAAAAGATGAATTATTTTAGCTAATCTGCTAACATACCCATATTCCATGAGACCCGAGGAGCATTGGTCTCTGCAGTGCGGATAGAGATGTGCATGAAGATTGGAAGACTCGGCACAAATGAGCCATCGACGGCCTGAAACTCCACCTGGACAACAGATAAAATAAATAGCAAAATAAATTAAGTAAATGTTTTATTGTTTTGTTTATTTGACATGATTTTATTGAATATGACACAAAAATCTTCCTTTCCTAACATTGGCTGAAAGTCGTAACTATTGAAATAGTTTTGATAGATAAGTTACAAACAACAAAATGCAGTGCTTGTCACAATTTGTAACATATTTATTATATGTATTTTAGCTATTGTAAATATTTTACACATTTATAATACCTTTATTACACAGAATAAGGTTATGTTATTTTATTATTATTTACTATTATAGTATTTATTAATATTTGTGCGCTTGTCATTTAATTACTGTAGTTTTTTATTTAGAATTTTTTTTACTAATGCATGTTTATTTCAGCTTTAGTAATTTTAGTTTAAATCTAATATTTATTTTAATTTGAATTTTAATGACCGAAAATGCATTTTAATAGTTTAAGTTAATAATAACAACAACACTGGTATAAAGGTTTATACAAAATAATACATTTGCAATACTATAAAAAAAAATCTAAACAGAAATTTTTTTTTTTTGCCTGTACAGCAATTTAACATTTCCTAACCTCATAGTTCCTCCTGGCTGTGTGACTGCTGTTTGGGGGCTGATAGGCAATCTTCATCTCATTCAGGTCTTGCCATGAGAAGGAGAATGCAGTTTTGCTGTGATCATCCAAGTGAGTAATATATCCCTCTGCTGGAGGTTTAGTCACGTTGAAGATGAGCTGGGCCTGAGGGGTTTCGTCATCTTTAGCATCCAGGGCAGCAGTGGTCATGGGGGTGAGGATGAACTGATCTACCTCCAGGATGAACGTAGACATAAAGGCAGCATTGGGAGGTTGGTTCTGCATAGCCCCTTGAATCAGTACCGGTATCCAAATACTCTCAGTCTAAGAGAGAAGAAGGTAAGTAGAAGATTACATGCCTTGTTGTTATGATTTAATACTAGGCTGATTCTGATGCTGTTTTACCTCCAGCATGGCTCTGGAGGTCTGGTCCCTGAACTCCACTCTGATTGGGATATAATCAATCTCAGGTGAGGGAGGACTGAGATGTTGGTACTTCAGACCTGAAGTGAGGAACTCGGCACAGTCGGTCTTCAAGAACTCTACTTCCCTTGTGTTGTGGTCACAGGCTTTATTTCCTGGGCAGGTAATTCCAGTATGACGTCCTTAAAAAGTTTGAATGCAGATGAGAGGTTCTAAGAAATGGTATTTAAAACAAAACAAAAACTTTCACTCCAAATAGCTCTACACTGGTCATATGATGTAACCATTAACTAAATAATTATTATAAAAACCTCATAATAATGTATATTATAGTATAAACACATTTTTAGAACAAATGTCATACTTACTAAATCAGGAAAAAAATATGATTTGAGTGTGTTGCACCACATGATATTACTCACTTTGCTTCATGCCTATCAATGGATTTTTGTTAGAAATATCATGAATTATGAATTCACGAAAACTAGAATTTGTATGGTGTTTTTAAAACAACATCACAACCTGACCCCAACTTTTATTAAGGTCAAATTATCTAATATTTTAAGAGATTTATTGATCTTAAGGGTTCTGTGTCTTTAATGGACATTGGTTGCACCACATGATTTTATTGGTTGCACCATATGGCTGAGATTTGACACAAAAATGCTTTTAAAAAAGTAAAAATATATACTTGGTGTACCTCTTCTTGGTCCAGTCTCAGAAGCCGGCATTGATTCAGGATCCTCAACGACCAATTGACCAAGCATTGGGACATTGATCTCAGGGCTGAGAAGACGTACTATGCAGATCACATTGGGCTGGGTTTTAAAGGTAAGGACACTGCTATTGATGGCATTGGAAAGGCTGTAGAACTCAGAAACCACCAGAGGAACATTTCCAAGCTCTGTGAGGCTCCTTTGAGGTTCTACTACATGTATCTTCAGAAGCACAGTCTCAACAAAAGTCTCGGTTTCTGTAAACCTAAGGAAAAGCAGAGAAAAAAGCATTTGTGAGTATGGAAATTACATTAGGCTTTGGAAATAAGGTTTTTTTCAAAGCTCCCAAAAGCCCTAACTGAAGAAACAGCTGTAACATGTTTTTTACCTGTAGACCCTCAGCATGACAGTGTCCTCCTCTAAAAGTGGGCTGCCATTGTGAACATACTTCACTTCATCCGGAAAGAATTGGCAGTCAAAAACCTGGAAAATGGTACAATTATTATCACATTTCATATAACGCATAAGCTAATTCCTGCATTTGTTTTATTACCTGAGGAGTGAGCTTTCCCACTCTTTGTGTGATAGGCTCGGTGAGAACTACTTCCACCTTACAGGCCTCAGAAACCCGGTCTGTGTAAAACTGAAGTTCACCAGTCGTGACAAACACCGACTGGCCTCTGGCTACCCGAATCCCTGTGTTTAACCGAACTAGACTTGAAGTTTGGACATGTGGCCACAGGTGACTCAAGGTGAACAGCGTCAAAGCAAAAATGTCCACCCCCATCTTTTTGCTCAGTTGCTTGGTATCCAAGGTTATTCACTTCAGATGAACTGTCTTGCTCTCATTTCCAATGCTTCATGAAAATGAGGAAAAGAAAGCAAAAACACGTATTAAACTGTAGAAAACATAGTTTCATGAATATTTAAGAACAATAATAGACTACAAAGTTGACCTAAAACGGCACATTTAATCCTTCACAGGGGGTTTGATTGATAGGCAATCTTACCAATCATTGAATATGCAATGTTGGTAGTCTTTAACTTGAAAAATGGTGTGTACTGATGTCTCTCCGTTATTGAAACAAGACACCTTTCTAAAGTAATGTTTATTGCATGTTATAAAAAGGAAGAGATGATCGGTTTATGTGCTGCTTTAACTGAGCGACCTTTTGAGCCACAAAACAGTATTTATTGTTTGAATATTTATATATATATTAAATATAATAATATATATTTAATATTAATATATTAAATATATATGTTACTTAATAAAGTAAATAAATAAATAAACAAATAAAACTAATAAATAAAGGTTTTACTTTTTAAATTTGCTTATGATATTTTACATTTTTTGAAGTGAAAAACAAGATAATGGTAATTAAAATAAAGCTGAAATGATCAAATAAATAGAAATATTAGATTAAAAACAAAAAGAATATTATTAGCAACTACCTGAAAAAAAGTTGATGTACTAAAATTAAAAACTGAATAAATTAAAGCTAAGAAATATATATATGTATATATATATATATATGCTAATAAAAAAGACTAAAATGAACACTAAAAACAAATAAAATAAAGTTAAATATAGATATACAAGACAATAACAAAACCACATAAATAAAAATGAAAGACCACGAAAAAAAAATTCTAATTAAAAAGCAAAACATACTAAAATGACAAAGCTCATAACAAAAACTAAAATGAACATAAATAAAACTAAAATAGCACTGCCTCAAAAACGGCTTAGTCTAAATAAGATTTACATTTTTACTCTAAATTAAAACTATTTGGGAAAGAAGGGGTTAATTAACCTCATGCTGCCTTGGTGCTGGAAGTGGAATCAAGCATCAAAGGAGCATGCGAACTGCAGTAATGTTTTTGTTGTTGTCTGCTATGTATCCAAACACTACAGGTGCTATCAGCTGAAGGTTTGATCCACGCAGAACATTATGGCCACACCGAGCATTTCATCACTTAATACAAACTATAATGACCTATACTTATCATCATACCTCATGGTGCAAACATGCTCTTTCTAAATGGCTTTTGTAAATGTTTTGACATTGAAGCTCCAACAATACTTTAAACCTGCAAGTTTAAACATGACTCGGCATTAACTTGCACACTCTTGACATTAAAAACATGTTCAGACAAATAAAGCAGGCAACAGTCTCTTGCTAGAGCTTTCTAAAAGGCGTTCAGAGAAAGTTAGTAACTCAAAAACCTTGATTTGCATTTAAATTTAGTCCTGTTTTGCTACATTTTATCAGTCTAAAACACACAACCGAGGTTGGAGAGAGAAGAATAACATACCTCCAGCTAAATCCACAGTTGGCCTGCAGTTCCTTTAGTGTGTGTAGACTAACAGAACAGCTCAGCCCTCCTCAAACAGCAGAGGTTCACCCTCAACTGCCCCCCTGCTGAAGAAAACCACAAAGAACTGTTAGCAAAACACAAACAGAGCTTGAAAGAGAGATAAAGAACTGGAGATAAGTACAAAAGACACTAAAATCATACCTGTTTGCTTTTGTTTCTTGCGTCTTACTTTGAAGCACAGCAACAGAACCCAGCAGAGTGAAGGAAAAGACATGAAAAAGGGCAGGAAAAGTTCGAGCTCCTCACACAGGAAATGTGCAGACCAGTTCCAAAGCTTTTCTACTACTCACAAACACAGATGTTCTTATTCCCCCAAAAATGGTAAGACCCTCCTGCTCCGAAAAAAAGAACGCAAGAAGGTTAGATGGAAAAGTATGGAAGTTATAAAATAACAAAAAAGTTAATGCAACTTTTTTATCTCAGAGATATAAACTGAAATCTGAAAAGAAATCTCACACTAGTGAGTTATAAAGGCCAAATTGCATGATATTAACTTGCAAATGTGAGTCATAATGTCAGAATTAAGAGGACTTGCTATATCTTTTAGACTTTTAGCTCACAATTGCGAGATTACATTTCAAAATTCTGAGAAAAAAATCTGAATTTTTATCTTGCAATTTTTTTTTTGCAATTCTTACTTTATATATCGCAATTGCCGTTTTATCACACAACTGTGTTTATATCATGCAATTCTGTCTTTCTTACAATTGCGACTTTATAATTTGCAATTGTGACTTTATAATTTGCAATTGCGACTTTATAATTTGCAATTGTGACTATATATCACTTAATTGTGAATTTATATCATGCAATTCTGTCTTTCTCACATTGCGACTTTATAATTTGCAATTGCGACTTTATAATTTGCAATTGTGACTATATATCACTCAATTGTGAATTTATATTATGCAATTCTGCCTTTTTCACAATTGCGACTTTATAATTTGCAATTGCGACTTTAATAGTTTGCAATTGTGACTTTATAATTTGCAATTGTGACTTTATAATTTGAAGTTGCGACTTTATAATTTGCAATTGTGACTATATATCACTCAATTGTGAATTTATATCATGCAATTCTGTCTTTCTCAAAATTGCGACTTTATAATTTGCAATTGTGACTTTATAATTTGCAATTGTGACTATACTGTATATCACTCAATTGTGAATTTATATCATGCAATTCTGTCTTTCTCACAATTGCGAATTTATAATTTGCAATTGTGACTTTATAATTTGAAATTGTGACTTTATCATTTGCAATTGTGACTATATATCACTCAATTGTGAATTTATATCATGCAATTCTGTCTTTCTCACAATTGCGACTTTATAATTTGCAATTGTGACTTTATAATTTGCAATTGTGACTATATATCACTCAATTGTGAATTTATATCATGCAATTCTGTCTTTCTCACAATTGCGAGTTTATATCTCACAAGTTGGTATAATGCAATTCTGAGAAAGGAAAGTGAAATAACTGAGATAAAAAGTCGCAATTACCCATTTTTTATTCAGGAAACAGGCCTCCATAAAACGGTTTATGAGTTTAGAAAGTGAAATTAGTAACAGCTTTTAGTAAGTTTTTAATTTTTCTGAGAGGCAACCCTGTTTGCTTTGATCTTTTATGGCCTTTGTGGAAAGAAATGGGAGTTGCATTTTTGTTAGCTAACCTTAACAAAAAGGTCTTTTGACGAACTGTAACACATCCACACTTGCATGATTGACAAACACAGTCTAGTCACCACATATACCTTCCTCTAGCCCTCGGCTGACCCGCGGGACAAAGGCATGCCTCTCCCCTGCTGTGCAACTCCGTTCAACCCAAGACTGATAAATGTGGGCCGGTCACTCTTGTCCACCCCCTGCTGCCTCTGCATGGGGGTGAGAAACTCAGTCTCCATGCCAGTTCCTATGTTTTCAGGAAGTCATTATAATGAAAACTATAGTGCAGGGGACTGGTTACGCAATTAGAGGTTGAAGTCATCCAGTACAGTTTTAGTAAAAATATCAAAGAAAAAGTTACGTTTACGAATAAGGCTACAAAATGTGAATGAATAAATGCAATGAAATACAACAGAATATGTATAGTAATAAATAAATACAGAAATTTGATAAACACTAACCATTAAAAAACAAAAAATATTTATTCTGAAATTTTGAACAATAAGAAAAAATAAAACTAGATTCTGAACATTTTCCAAAACTACGAAAACTATTAAAATTATGTGCGCTGTCATACAAAAGTTTGGGGTCAGCAATATTTAAAAAAAAAAAGAAATTAAAACTTTTATTTAGCAAGAAAGCATTGAATCGAACAAAACTGACAGTAAACAATTATAATGTTACAAAAATAAATAAATAAATTTGTTTCAATAAATATTTTTTCTACAAATACGATTAAGTACTTTGATGTGAATAAGTATAATAATGATTTTTGAGCAGAAAATAAGCTAATTATAATGACTTCAGAAGGATTACAGTATGTGACACTGAAGACTGGAGTAATGATGCTGAAAATTCAGCTTTTATTGGAAATGGCATTCATATTTGAAAGTATTTATGATTTAAAAAAGAAATGCTGCTACAGCAGTGTTATAAGGTATTTAAGCAAATGGACTTCGTTACTGTACATAAGTGTGTATTTGGCTACTTTGTACTTGTACTGGGTATCAAAAATGAAAGCGACATTTACTCTCTACTCGACTACATTTTTGATTGAATATATGTACTCTTTACTCAATTAAATTTGAACGGACACTTACCATTACTCATTACATTGTGCCCGACAGTTGGCATCTTTATCTACCACGGCTAATTTCCTAGGCTGAAGAGGCGATATCTATCTATACCTACAGTATATGAGCTAAATGAGCCTACTGCACATGAACATGAATCAGCAGCTTGCCAAATACCAGGTGTTTCACATTAATTAGCGACATGGCTGTTTTGTTGAAGTTGAATAAAAATATTGCCCTCCTCTAAGACTGAGAAGTAAATCAAATCAGCTCTGAATTTTATTGTCCTTTTTTTGTCCATTGTAGACTGAAAATACCTTTTTTGCTTGTGCCTTTTTCATAATTAGAGTTTGACTGAGACTGACTTGTTTGATCATTTTTTTGTTTGTGCTAACAATTTTGAAACATGTTTAATTTCATTTCTATATTAGGAATAAAACCTCATAAATAAACCGTTTCTTGTTTTTCACATTTCTTGGGGTTCCTGCTTGATCTGATTTCAGATTTTCTCTTGAACAGCTGAACCTTTCCTGTTTTCTTTAGATGTTTATGAGATCCGGCTGTAGGACAGCTTAAATTCTCAAACATATATCAAAGTCTCGGGAGAGCTGAAGTGGTATAACACATGCTGGAATGAAAATACAACTTGTTGTCCTGCCCTAGTTTGAGCCCTGCATTTCCTGCTTAATGACGGCTAGCTGGATTCCTTTGAATAGGCCTAATTTGTGCTCTTTTGGTGTTTTTTTTTTTTTGGCAGGATAAACTAGTAAATATCCTTTGAGGATTTTAAAATGAAAATTACATATAAAATATGGTGATTTACAATTTCGAACTCCCTCTCTGTCTGACTGAGCGAGCGGTTGATTAAGAGATCTGAGGCCGCATGCAGACAGAGCTGATGGCGCCGACACGTCGCTTCTAATTAATACAGTGCTGCATCCAATCAAGAATGTGTTGAGGCATGTTTAACGAGACCATGACACAAATCGCGGTCACTTGTTGAGCTGCTGGCTGAAAATACCACGTCTTCTTGCTTAAAGATACACTGCCAATCAAAAGTTCTTGAACAGTACAATTTTTAAAAGAATAAAAAAATATATATATATTTGTACCGTTTGATATAACACTTTTTTTTTAGTTTTGAGTATATTTTAAAATGTATTTTATTCCTGTGATTCCAAAGCTGAATTTTTAGCATCATTACTCCAGTGTCACGATCCTTCAGAAATCATTCTAATATTCTGCTTTCTATAATTTACATCAAGGCTATTTATTAGCATTTATTCATCTTTGATTAAAAAGAGCATTTATCTGTAATAGGAAAAAATAAAATAAAATTAATAATAAATCTGACAATATAAAACAGATAATTTAAAATAGTAAATAATTGAATAAACACCCCAATAATAATAAAAAAATAAATATCCCCCCCAAAAAACACTTGGTCCAAATGGAATCTGCAGTAATGCTATTATTGTTAAATAATAATAAAAAAAAGTTGCTGAAATGAAATAAAAAGAAATTAAAACAATTAGATAAGAATCTGAAATAAATACTTTTAAGTAAATAAATATAAATCAATAAAAAAAACAATATTAAACTATATAAATAAATAATCATTAGAGGAACACCTAATAAAAATGCCAAAAGCACATAAAAAAAATTTTAAACTGAAAACTGAAAATATAACAATAAAGCAAATATAAAAATGTTTATAAATAATATTCTAAATTCTTCTATATCTAAATAATACTAAAACAATTTTCCCCACAAATTTCCTGGGCTAATAATTGGTGAATTTATTTATCTTTGTGGTTTAATTAGTAGCTGAAATCCCAATCAAATTTCCAAGAATATTTAAAATACATGGTAAAACTTCACAAATGATTGGTGTTTCAAATCTGCAAAACGTTGTGAGATTATTATAGCTAGTTAGAAAGTGGCTCCTAATACAGCTAATATTAGTATTGGTGTATAACTAAAAACAAGCTCTGAATATAAATCCCTTCAAAAAGTCCTTAACTTGTCTTGTTCCAGCATAAAAACAGCGCCTTCATTTTACAATCTCATCTTTGCAAATATGTTTGACACTGTCACAGAGTTGAGAGGATGCCAGCAACTTGTATACGCTTTAGTTTTAATGGCATTTGAAGTGTCCACTCACTTCTGATATGTTCTGACTGCTACCCTTTCACAGCAGCGGCACTGGCCCAGTGCCCACCTTGGCCTTGGGCGTCTGTCATATTTGGGCCTTGACTTTTTGTCTGGTACCACGTTAATGTAGCTTCTCGACCGTTGATTCGGGAAAAGCAAGCCCAGTGAGCTGCAAAAAATAACATTTGGTTTGCATGAGCCTGGAAGTTTACAGACAACTGGCTAATTGTAGACTATAAAATCGATGTAAATGGTTTCACACATTACAAATATGTGATAATATCCCATACTAGCATAACAACGATGATTATTGAGCTTAAGGGAGTTTCGATCATCCAAGTACCAACAGTTTTTGAAAAGTTGGCACAAGAGTACCAGGAACAACTTTTTTAATTAACAGGTAATACTTACATATCACTGGAGACTGAGAGTATGAGGATGTTGATTTAACGCCTTACAATCACAGGATAGAATAAGGTGATATTCCTCATTTGTTCTTCTAATCAACAGTAGTAGGATTGGTGATGCTGGCATGGTATCTGACCCTGAAGCCCAATGGCATGCTTTTCACTGCACCAGCTTTGCGAGTCGCGAACAAAAGCAGTCTTTGTGTTTTCATCACTTCCTTACTGATTGTGTCAGAGATTATCGTATTTCTTGTTGTATGTAACAAGCAAAGCAAGAGGTGCTTAATTAAAACAGTAAAGTTTTAATAGATATGTTTACTATGTGTAAATTAATTAATTTTTATTTTTATGATGGAACAAATCAGCATGCTAGTATGTTTTATTAACCCTAATCTTACAAACAAAAATCTACCGTGCTAATATAATGTTTTAGGTATGGATATATACACCGATAGGTGATAAGGTTATACCAATACAAGTATTTGTTGGTTTTAAAATCCGATATATCGGCCGATATTTATATATATTTTATTTTTTACATTTCAGAAACATGCAACAAAACATTAACAGATTTCCCTAACATTAGTTATTTGTAGTTATTTATGAGTTTTAACTAACATAATATGACAATGCACTTTAAAAAGAAACTTGATTATTTTATAGTCACAACAGAACAGAGGAACATTAATATATATTAAAATTCTGTTTAAAAAGAAGGTATAAAAATACAAACTTAAGATATGAAACATGAAGTCCTTTGAACAAAAACACAAAAACAACCAAAGCAAGGTTACCAGTTTTAAAAGACTTGGTAAGCTTAAATATAACTTTGAGTAGGACTGGAGACAAATTCTGTTAAGTTCTGATAAATAACAACAACAGTAAAATATAAATTGCTAACAGTATATGAGGTAGTGTACTGAATCAGTCAATCCTCAATAGCTCCAGTCCAGC
>JAUCNO010000460.1:8540855-8552543 GCA_032353835.1 Enteromius viviparus
TGTCCATTTCTTCTGATCATCCTTGAGATGGTTCTACACTTTCATTTGAGTCCAGCTGTGTTTGATTATACTGATTGGGCTTAATTGGGAAAGCCACACACCTGTCCATATAAGACCTTACAGCTCACAATGCATGGCAGAGCAAATGAGAATCATGAGGTCAGAGACAGAATTGTGGCAAAGCACAGATCTGGCCAAGGTTACAAAAACATTTCTGCTGCACTTTAGGTTCCTAAGAGCACAATGGCTTCCATAATTCTTAATGGAAGAAGTTTGGGACGACCAGAAACCTTCCTAGAGCTGGCCGTCCGGCCAAACTGAGTTATCGGTGGGAGCTACAGTATCCATACCCACTGTAAACTTGCAATTCTTACTTTTCCCAGAATTATATTACATATCTTGTAATTCTGGTTTTATAACTATATAAAAGTTATGCATCATTTTTACATTATTTAAATGAGATTATTTTAATAATAAAAAAAATATTGGATGCACTTTTAAATAATGCGACAGTTATTTGGACACTGTTAATCAGTGACTTTTTTGATTTCATATACATTTACAATAAAATTGTATAAGTTGTATACACAGTAAAGTTTAGCTATTAAGCACCAACTTGTGTGGAGGGTGTTATTCTTGTTCTTTTTTGAGCACAACTATATGTCGAATTGATGAAAGACACAGCACAAGTCATGTGTTGTGTCCTGGATAAAGGTCTGATGTGACAGCCCCGCACAGATTTACCAGCGGCTACGGTAGCCACGTGTCTCCTCTAGTGCGCGCTGAAGCAGCAGCGCAGTAACTTTGCATTAGAGAGAATGGCTGGAGTAAACTTGGCCACCGTCCTAACGTCATGCCTCATCACTTACCGCCTAAAGAGGACGGAAGCTCCAGCCCCTGTTTTTCAGAGCTTGTTCAAATACATCTTGATGAAACGCATGAAACTTCAACTGTTCTAGAATATAGGCTGTGCGGCCTTATACTAATTGTATACGTTGTAAGAATCTAGATCGAAGACTTCTTTTTACAGATCACATTAAATAATAAGTAGGTCGAATTTAAACCTAAAAAGCATGAATATTCCAGACACAGAATTGCATGCAAAAGCTAGAGTTAGTAAATATAACTAACGCAATAACACCTAGTGGAGATCTTGCCTTGTTTGTGTACTGTGCATCCTCTCTCACTTCCTTTTTGTTCCAGACTTGGTCTCACCAGGGCTGGAGAATCTTGGCGGGGCAGCTCGCGCAGACAAGGGCAGCGTGGCGTTGGTCCAGAGCTCTGGCCACATCCCAGTTCAAGCTTAATCACAGTCTCTGGTCAGTACAAGGCCCTTTCCCTTTCACAGCCAGCTGACATCAGAGCGGTCTGGGACAGGGGAGCAGAGCTGGCTGCCATCCGCGCGGCTCTGCCTCCATCCCTGGCTGCTCACGCATGCCAGACAGGTGTGTAATCTTCAGCTGGAGACGATGGAGGATGGTAGGTACTTCAGATCAGCACACATAGCCCTGGCAAAGAGGGGGTCTGGGTGGGGAGGGGAGGAGGAGTGGGAGGACCTGCCAAAACTACAAGCACAGATTGAGAGCCAAGCCTGGGTGACCTAGTCGCTATCTTCGTCCAGACGCTGGGTGTCTAAAAGTGTCAAGTGGCTTGTGTGTTTGTGTACAATCAGAATGTAAATGTGTCTTAGGTTATGCTGTCCACGTAAAGCAAGGAGGCCGACTCATTCTGATTAACCAGGGAGGAAAATGTTATACAGACAGCACAAGCCGCACACGTCACAAAACTGCGAACACAAGTTAAAAAATGCAAGCTCATCAAAAGCCATTCTTGCTCTGACACTTTCTATTTGTCCCCACTTTTTGGGATTGAAAATGTCTATTTTGGCTTAATCTATAGGGGAAGATGTTTAACCCCTTAGCTGTTACCTCGTAAGTTTGCTTCGCTATATTAAATCTAACAACAAACTATGGCTGGAAAGGTCTAAGACACCTAAATGGATATTTTACCATTTTTTGTTTTTGTTAAAAAATGATGTAGCATACATAATAGATTAATTTATCCAATGAGTGCACCTTAAAAAAAAATCTACATCAAAAGAGTAGTTTAGACGTTTGTCACAGTCTTCTTAGTTGCATTTTTTCCTATCGAGCTTTAAAAATGATAAGAACTTTAAAAACTTAAAATCTCTAAATTCATCCTTTGAAATCCATTTTTAAATCAGGCTTTGCATTACCATGGAAATAGTACATCGAAATCATATTACAAAATTTTTTCATTCATGAATTCTAAAAATGTATGTTTGGACAGTGCACTGTAATGTCTAAGTTCAAAAATGTGATTGACAAGTGTATATAAGTGTAGCATGTCCACAATGATACATCAGCTTGTGTGTGATTATAGGAAATATATTATGTGCCAATTAAGCTGTTTGCACAAAATGTAAACTACTTAGATGCCCAATGGATAAACTTTCACCGGATGTATGACTTTTGATATAATTATTTTGATTATTTAGATATAACTCAAAGTGCCATTCCTGTACAACACTATGTTAACCCTTCTATTTATATTTTTATTTTAACAGTTGAAAAATTGATAACAGTTGACAGACAAAGTAGAATCCCAGTAAAAGAGAGTCGACTGAATAGCACATTCATGCTACTATTTATTCTAATATTAGTATTAATTTAATCTGCCATATTTATTTTTCAGATGTCCTAATAGCAACACTAACTTACAGGTGTTAATGAAAGCGAAGATGTCTGAAATGTCCATCTATGGAAATATTTTGAATTTTATATATCCACCCCATTACATGTGATTCATTTAAAAATAGGCTAATAATAATGGTTACATAACCAAGCTACCTGTGGTCCTTTGTGCCAACCCGGGTGGTGGGGGGATTCATTTAACCTCAGTGGTCTTAATCTGATCTTATTACTTCTAAATAATACAAATCCCTCTGCCTCGTTGAGGCCTTGAAATCGTCCTGAACTTCCCCTGTCCCAGAGACACAAAATTAGATCAACTAACCTGCGAATGTTTCGACTAAACAAACACGTGTAGCGATCGCGAGGTAACCGCAGCAACACTATGCACTTTACCACAATGTTTAGCGTTGCATTGGACGGTACATTGATAAGACATAAATATTTCAATATACCTCAAATTATAGATTTGCACATCGTAAACATCGTTTAGGTAAAAAAGCGGATGATACTTGCACTTCAACCAATCGCGAAAATCCCTAACGCAGCAGAATTGCCAGAAAACTTGAGCTTAAACGGTCTCAGTATCTGCTTTAACTATTTTGCCTTCTATTGATATTATTGCTTTTATAATACGATAATGATGTTAAAGAATGATTTCACAGCTATAACGATAAAGGCACAGAGAAACGACATCGTTAGAATCACTTCCAGAACTTTTTTTTTTTTTTCAGCTGACAAACCATATGTAGATGCATACAAACCCAATCAGAAACAATCACGAGCTCGAGCATTTAAAGCGGCACTTAGAATAAACTGACGATATATGTCACATGCAACGGCTCTTATGATAACGATTACGCCTATGAACATTTGGGGTGCGTAAATAAATAAATGAAGCAGTCTGATGTGAAGGCCGTGTATGCAAATGAGAAGAAATGTCAAATTTGCATACATTTTCAGTGACCCCCGTCGCTGTCTTCCTCCAAGCGAACGCTGCCATCTCCTCTGACAGCTCGGGCCATTGTCCAGGCGCTCTGTTTTGAATACGGCCTGTCAGAGAGAGTGAGTCTGATGCGAGGTGACAGCAGACACAGCCTGAATGACTGACCGGCCACTGACACACACACACACACACTCCAAAGATGTGCTCTGGGCCTAGCTGAAGTCCTAAAAGAAATACAGAATAAAAGCCACTCGATTATGCAAATGTTTCTGTTAATTTAATCAATTACATGTTGACTGTACATCAAAAAATATACAAGTAACCTGGAGGTCTCATATGCAAAGAGGCTTTTGACTGAAGCTAGAGCAAGGGGACAAGAAGAATCTAAGGGACGGGCTGTCAGTCAAGATTTTCTGTCAAAAACATGTTACACACTCATTGTGTGTGTTTATATATTATATGCATAGGCTATATAATGCATTTAATTACATATAGGCATATTTTAGTTTTTTATTCACCCATAATTTGAGTAAAACAAAAAACAGGTTGGTTATACAGTATGAACACGCCACGATTAATGTGTTTTGCATTTGGATTCCCTCTGCTGGACTTTATAGGCAATGCAGCAGGGTCAATCCTAGCAATTCATTTATTCAGACTGTCTCTTATAGTCCGACCCTGATTAAATAAACAAGAGAGCTACTCAGTTCACAACTCAGTTCTTTAAAATGCATGAAGATTTGGCTTTATGGTATTTGTAATTTAAATCTGCTTTAAGTGGGCTAGCATTTCGAAAATGCAAATCTGGGAACCGTGATTTGATCTGCACGATTAATATATTCATTTATGTTCCAGGTCCCCACCTTGCATTCCGCTATTTAATTTAGATGAAGTCTTGCCTGGAGGTGATGAATTTTATAAGCCAAATATATTAGTGATAATGTCAAATGTCTGGTGGGCTAGTTGCCAAGAAATAGAAAAACAAAACAAAAAAAGCCCGTTCAACACAGATTGCAAAATAATGGCTTTTATTTAATGCAAGCAAATCATATGCATTCAGGCATATGGAATATATATTATTAAAAAACTGATAATTAAGTGAGCCTTATATTTAATATGACTATTATAAATAACTGATAATGTAGGATTTTTTTTTTGCTGTAATTTAATACTTGTAGTTCATTATAATAATGAAATATGATTTAATTAAAAATAAATAATAATAATGATAATATAATTTTAACAATACTGTATAATGTATGATTTTTATTAATCAGGTATATAATAATACAAAATTGACAAATAAAGTCAAATAAAATATATTTATATTTTTTATATAGTATATACATCAAAAATTTGTTTTGAATTATATAGTTGAATTAAAACTAGAGCACTGTTAAAATTAAACTTATGTAATATTTAATCCACACACATTTTTATTTTTGCTTCAGGGTCAAATCTGAAATCCATGTTTAAGTCTAAAATGGTTTTATGCATATTTTTTTTTTTTTTTACATTGCATAATATTGTTTATGCTTTTTGAGGACGAGCACATAACCTGCCATGACAAATTTTTCTCCTTCAGCCAAAATGACTGATTCTTTTTTTTTGTCCTACAAAGTTTGATTAGACACATGACTTTTCACCATCTTCATTTCGTGTTTTTCCGCTCTTGTTCCCGACTGTACTCATAGCTGTGGACTACAGGACATCTTGCGGACTTCTGCCAAGTGCTTGGGTCTCCACGCTCTCCATCTACAGAGGTGTGTGGAGCGGATGTAATTTTATTTGACTGCTGCACAGTTCACCTGAGGCGTCAGCTGCTGCCTGACACGCTGAGCATTTAGGGAGCTAACACATCTATTATATATACATGAAACCTAACTTGGGCACGAACGGCAGATGTTGCCAAAGACGCAAGTTTTGTTGTCGTCTTAGCGCAGGGAATTGTATAAATAGGACACGCTGGATGCCCGTCTACATTCGTGTTGCTTGCAAACGGACTCAAGTGCGTAAGCGTCCCAAGTAAGAACACGCAAAAGAGATAAGAGCGAATACAGCAGCGAATGTGGCTGGACGGTGTGAGAATGGAGATATTGGCCACGGTTGAAGACCTGGCTGTGAGCTGTGCGGACAGGAAACAGATTTCACTCCTCAAACACACCGTTCCTCAGCCAGATCCAGACTGTGAGTTCGCTGCCAGCCACTGTTCACAACCAGCCTGGCCACAATCACTGTGGAAAAAACCCAATTCTGTTTGTTGTGTTAATGTGCTGTACCAAAAAAAAAAAAACAGAATAAACAAAAAAAAAACTTACAAGCCTGAAGTGGGATAGCTAAGGGGGGTTGGGTTGCCCACATGGGACAGGAGCCATCTCAAGCTGGACAGGTTCCCCATCATATGGCAGTCTTACACACAGCACATGGTTCTTGCTGAACATGACAGCCACAACAACTCTAAAGCCAAAGACACCGCGCTAGTTCTCCGTGCCATTTTGGAACGCGCGGATGGCTTGTCTTCAGTTGATGACTCGAGATAGCATGCGGTGTCTTGAGTGCCGATCCTTTGTCTGAATGTTTGATGACATCGAGTCTTGAGTGGAGCCAAAGATGTCGTACAACAAAAAGAACAATGCCGTTTCTTTCGTAACTTATGGTTTATAAACCTGCGTGTGGTCACCATTTGGGAGCTAACGGACCACAGGATAGAGCGTATTAAAAATGTAGACCTTGTTGTATCATAAAATAAACTCTTTGTCCTAGAGATAAAAAAAGGAGAAAAGACTTACGTTGTTGTTCAGAGAAATCCTGGATGGACGCTTTCAAAACTACCTCAAACTGAGCAAAGTCTATAATTAACAATTCTCTCTAGGAAGAAGCATTTTAAAGGGTTACTACACCTCAAAATAAAAACAGTCATTAAATCACTTATCCATTTGTTGTTCCAAATCTGTAAAAGCTTTGTTCGTTTTCGGAACGTAATTTTAGATATTTTTGAATAAATAAATAAAAAAGTATAAAAGAAGTCATCTAAATGCTCCATCTGCCATCAGTGGTTCAACAGTAATATTATGAAGCTACGAGAATACTTTTTGTATGGACAGAAAATAAAAATAACAACTTTATTCAATGGTGTACGCAATCAAAGTGTTCTGTGTTAGATGCTTTTCATTGGGTCTAATACTTATGTAATGTGCGTCCACTGGGTTATGTACAAAAATGGTGCTATGGTGACATTGCGGTGTCGAATCTTTAAATAAAGTTGTTATTTTTGTTTTCTTTCTGTACAAAAAAGTATTCTCATAGCATCAAAATATTACGGTTTGTAGTCGAACAAACCTTTTACGGGTTTGGAACGACATGGCGGTAAGTGATTAATGACAAAATTGTAATTTTGGGCTGGAGTAACCCTTTAACAATGAAAAAAAAAATGGAGGTGAGAAAAGATATTTATAATGTTACATAAACGTTGTTTTTGAAATAAATGCTGTTCTTTTAAAATGTATTTATCATTATCAAAATGCTTCGGATTTCACAAACGTATTAAAAGAGACTTTGCCCTTAGCCAAAACTATTTGCTATGCAAGAAATAAGAGATTGCCCAGTAGATTTACCCAAAACAAAATAGATCTGATGTTTAACCACTATAGAGACATCCAAGTTATATAAAAACTTTGAAGCAAGCAGTTCTGTATATAATCACTAGAATATCGCACAACTGGAAAAAGCTCTCAGCCAATCAGATTAGAGGGCCATATATAATCACTAGACTATCGCACCACTGGAAAAAGCTCTCAGCCAATCAGATTAGAGGGCCATATATATACTTTCGCATTTCTTTTTATCTTTTGTGTCTATTTGTTTTTGTATTTGTACTAAAAAATAATTATCTTAAGACTTACTCTTAATCTAAAGATACTCATCAAGAACGCTAACTATAAAGAGAAATACAGTACATTAGCACCCAAACCTGCAAGCAATATAGTCCGTTAATTTCTCTATATAATGTTATCGTCCTTGCTGTGAACAAGTCTTTATACAAACACTGTGTGAACCGTAAAAGAATCTAAATGAATGGCCCTCCAGTGAATTGTTGCAATAATCTCAGTATTATCAGGATGCTTGATATTTAATTACTCTTTATGAACAAATCAATAATTCAGCGGACCTGCTGAAGAAATAAAATCTTCACATACTTCATATGGTTACAGCAAAACTCTCCCACTGTCAAAACAATCCACAAAAGTATAATATAGATTGTTTTCTGAGACGTTTTCAATTAAAAACCTTCAGTGTTGATAAAGTGTGAAATATTAGTGCCACTAACTACATTAGACTATGCAAAAATAACAGGTTTCCTGACCATTTAGTCAATCAAACAAATAGCCCCGCCCCAAACATGCTATTGGTTAATGCTGCTATGCTGACCACAACTCCAATATTTCTCTGCATGTAAAGAAATATTTCAAAAGTAAACACACAGCTAAATCTATATCCTCAGCATTTGCCAAGTAGAGAAACAACAAGAACAAAGCCAGTTGTTGATGAATTTTGTCTAGGGGCCAAGGGCCAATTTCTAAGGTCAAATGCCAAACCTAGAGGCAGTAGGAGGAGGATGGGATTGCATCAGTGGCCAGTTGGAAACTGCTTTCAAGTGGATCTGCACAAGCCTGATAGCGCTCCAGCCAGCACGGAGTGACCAGGGCCAAAAAATGCTGGCCTTCCCCGGACACTAAACTTCAAAAGGTGACAACATGTTCTAGCGATTTTAAAAAAGCAAGATTAGGCCGATTCTGATGGTGGCTTGTACTGTCTAAACATCTGAACCTGAATCCTTTTTCTATCTGTCTATCCAGACGCTGCACCATCCCGCACCAGATTGCCAGGCCCCCTCTCTCCGCCACACATCAGTACCCAGCCTGCTGCCTGCTCCCTGAAGGATGGACCAACACCTGCTGTTGGCAGGCACTGCCTCCCCCTTCCTCGTTTCCCCATGCACTGTCTTCATGAGCTGCAGCGCTTCAGGGTGAGATACCATGGGGGAAGAAAAGGCTTTTGGGAAGAAGGAGGGGTTCGTTGGGACCCTGCTTGCTCCGTTCATTTGAACCGGCTCAAGGTTCTTCTTCTTCATTGCCCCAAGCCCCTAGTGTTCAGTCCATATGGTTGTCGCATCTTTTCTCCTCTGATTTTTTTGGTCTTGGTGGAAATTACTGGATGGTTGACCTGACCTGCATGCATTTAGGATGAAGGGGTGAAACTAACCAGAAAAAATGAACGAAGGAATAAATATAGCATGTGGTGAATACGCGGCCATGCGCATGAGTCAATGAGCCTCCATCTTCATTGACTAATGGGTCATATTATGGTGCAATAATCCTGCTTCATATTAATTCACGGATACGGTTGTTTACTCAAGAGTTCATGGGTTTGTTGAACAAAACTTTGGAAATCTCCTAAATATTTCATGTCATTCCAAACATGACTTTCTATTTATTGGAACATATAATAAAACACACTAAATTTTAAATTGTCCATATCTAAAAAAAACATAACTAATGTAATAAAACACTGCAATTGATATTTTACATTATATATACGTAATTTGTACAAACTGCACCGAGTTTTGGCCACCATTCACTTTTTCCACAGAACAGTGTCTAAAATAAGGAATGAAATGAAGGTGAGCAAATGATGAACTAATTTCTACATATCCAATAAATAGCCTAAACAATAAAATAAAATACAAAAATAAATAATACAATTATAGCGTTTTCATTAAGATTTTTTATTATTATTAATGGATCCTGAATTATCCATGTTCACACTGCTTCAGCATATTACATTTAAATGCGAGCTAGAATAAATGTGGCTATCTAGATATTTTCGGTCTACTTCCAACCTGAATAATTGGGGGTTCAGTGACAAGATCAGCAGCCTTGGCTCTCAAAGGCAGTTTAAAGACAACATATGAAACCTAATGAGATTTTTGAGACCAAACACACATTTGGAAGTCCAGAGTTCTTGCCAAAAAAGAGAAAAATATAATTTAGTTTTTCCTCCTGAGGCAATACCTCAGAAAGGCCATTGAGCTCTTGCTAAGAGCATCTGCTGGCCTATGCTAATTTCAGGCCTGAATTTTTGAAGCCCAGTATGGAAGAGTCCTTTGGCTATATTTCATGCACGCATCTAGGTTAAAGGACAAGGGGAGGTTGAAATGACCGAGTGGACACAAAGGCCAGTAGTGGAGCTGATCTTTAAACTCTACACAGGGGAAACTAGGACAGTATTGTAGCCTTTACTGTATGTCCATAGCACTCGACCAAAAGAGAAAAAAGCTGGACATCTGAGCCTTCACAAAAACCAATTAAGAACATGTACTAATGAAGTTAACTCATTTCTATCGACAGCTCTCCATGTCATTTAACCACGCAACTGTCTGTACAGGAAAATTAGAAAAAATTGCTTCAACGCAAACACGGCTTCCATTAAAATAAAAAACAGAGCTGCATTCACCAGAATAGTAAAAAAAAAACATTCAAATAATTAAACAAACACTTCTTCAAATTACAAGCAAATCGATTTCCAAAAGCAGCAAAGTTCAAATGTGTACTTGATTGGAAGAATGGCGCGAATACTATGACAGTTTCGCTTCGCGACTATGTTGAGCGATGTGAGCAGAGGGAGCGGTTTAGACGCATAATTGAACGTTTAAAGAGGACAAGCTTGGGGTAATTACGCTAATTAAGAGCAGTAACTAATGAAGCCATCCCTCCCGCGACAGAGTCACAGTCCCTCGTACCATTACTCGCCATTAATCTTCCATAATCACCTATGTCGCGCGTTCGGGACATCCAGGCATGCAGCAAAGCATTTTGTGACAGCCAGCCAATGCGAGGAACATTTCAGTCCTCACAATGGCTTGTAATATCGCCCAACGATGAAATAGCTTTTAAGAGTGTCGTTCACAGACCAGGCATACTAATTCAGTGCTGTACTGTAGCGCTAGCTGCCAAATAAACTGATACACACGGTCTCTTTCTAAAATGATTTGAACTGTTTCACTGCAGGGCATTCTGGGCATGGACCACCACTCCAAAACAACCCTCAGTGGCTGCCATCCAGCTTCCACTACTTTTTTTTTCTTTCTCGCAGTTCAAAATATATAAATGACAGCACGGAGCCAATAGTGTTTTACATGATAATGAACAGTGATTAGATGATGGCTGTACAATTGCATTTTGCATCTTGACTATGCTAAACATATTCACGTTATGTAAATGGATACAAGTACTGAAGTACAAATCAAAAAAGTCCGAGGCATGGAAAATGGATCAAGAAATTAGTGAAATAGGAGAAAGCATTAGATCAAATTGAGCTAAAGAAGAAAATTAATTATATTACTTATGATATTATAGTCTGAAACATAACCATTTATCGCTGTCTAACGATTAATTACATAAAAGAAAAAAATAATTGTTTGGATACTAACCTATGTGTACTGTTTGTTTATTTATTATGTATTTAGAAATACACACATTTTGAAAATATTTACATGTGTATACATTTATAAATATATTTAATATGCTATATAAAAAGAACATAAATATATACATAATAAAAATACACAGTGCACACACATCACGTAAACTTATTTTGGTTGCGATTAATTATTTGACTGCACTATGGTTTTTCTGCCTACTGATGAGAGCTGTATTGTTTCAACATTTAGATAAACAAGTTACCCTACAACAGCTAAAAAGCTTAAAAACGGTAGTCGTTTTAGTAATCATGCAAAATGCCAATGATCTTCATTGGAGACAAGAACACCTAGATGAGCTCCGTGGACAGATCACCAGAACCAGACGCACACAAACAGACACACAATAAGTCCTTTACATGTGTTTAAAACTGAACTGGAAATTAGGTGCTGGGCGTCCGGCCAGAGGAGAACTGAACCCAACTAAGCCTGGTTCTCACAAGGTTTTTTTCCCCATTCTCTCATGGATGGGGTTTTGGTTCCTTGCCGCTGTC
>JAUCNO010000460.1:8552643-8567536 GCA_032353835.1 Enteromius viviparus
AGATATTTTCATCTGAGACAGCTCAAACATGCAATTTAGTCTAGGACTAGCTTAAGCCTTGTCTGTGAAACTGGGGGTAAAAGTCCCATCTATACTACACTATCCTCTGGTTTCACAGACAGGGTTTAAGGTTAGTAGCTAAAAGAAACCTGCACTGATTGATCTTAAAATATATCAGTGCCTTACTGCCTTTGTTTTGTCCCAAGATGCACACAAGTAATTTTTTTTTATATAAGCACATTTATAAAAAATTACTTAAATGTCAATTGAACTAAGTAGTCGTGTCCCAGGTCTTTTCACACTGTGTGACTATCTGGGGTAGCATTCAGTGGCTGCTGTGTTCACACTGCATGATAGATCGGTGACAGGGGCTTTCACACTGCATGACTTTACAACAGGAAGAATTGCCAACAACTTTGTCTCACTCCCAGACCCACGCAAGAAGTGACACGGAAACAACGCGAGATCACGTGTGCAAGACCGGAGTTCTCACGCGAGACTGGGAATATTATTAAAAATAATAGCAAGCAAAATAAGCTTGCCATACAAATTGCACGTTCGCTCATTTGCAATGATTATAGAAGAGGATAATTACATTCTATATCTTCGTAACTCCTCCCCCAAGTTCCTTCTGCCCTGGATGTTGCTCTCTCATAGGCTGTAAGTAATGGTGGATGTTATTCAGTCAGAACACATTCACGCGGCATGATTCTGAATCACCGACAGCTCCAGATATTTAGCATGCCAAACATCTCACGGCTGTCTGCGACACGTTGACGATTCTCTCGGATCACGTCTTTGATAGTTCACACTGTGTGATTATCACTCGTGTAAACAAGCACCGATTTGCCTGTGATTTCGGGGTAGTCTGAACTCGGCATTAGTCTAAGCCCTGTCTGTGAAACCTGGCCTGTAAGTCCTTTGTACAATCTGACATGCGCTTAAAATTTAACTGGAAATTATGTGCTGGGCATCGGCCAGAGGAGAACTGGACCCAACTAAGCCTGGTTTCTCTCAAGGTTTTTTTCCCCATTCTCTCATGGATGGGGTTTTGGTTCCTTGCCGCCGTCTCCTCTGGCTTGCTTAGTTGGGGAAACCTGATTTCTAGTGACTATCGTCGTTTTGACTACAGAGACCGTCTTTGCATTTGTTAAAGAAATAGTTTAATCTTGTCATTATACATTACCATCACTCTGTTCTCCTACTTGATAATGTTCAGTGCTTGGCTACGATCCTTGACTTTAACTATATACACAGATATATGCATGCACATGTTGCAATCAGGGAAGCAAAGCAATCACCCTGGATTCAAACCTGCGTTAGGCTTTCCACCACACATGCACTAACCTCTAAGCCACATCTCAGTTAAATATTTACTAACTCGTTTGCATTTTCTTTTCAGGCCTTAGGTTTCTCAGGCTGTAGCTCAACACTGATCTTGGACAGCGATGCTACCTATTAACATTTAAACCTAGCGGACGGCTGGATGTAAAAAGAATCACTTTACAGGCCAGCGGTGACACTCTTTAGGCCTTAACCTTGGTGTCCAAGTCCAGGCCTGTTCCAGAAGTCACCACCTGAGACTGACACCAGACCCGACGTCCTACAGGGAGGTAACAAGGTGGGAGGGCAGATCCCCAGGCAGGCAAAACCAATGAAAGCAGGATTGTTTAGGTGCTATATATATCGGTTTGCAACTTAAAACACAGAAGGAACTTGCATAACTCAATCAACACGGACTGCAGGGAACACCGGAGCCAAGCTAAAAACACACTTCAGTCGACAAAGCAGGAAGGTGGTTTGGAAATCGACCATCCTTTGGGTTTATGAAAGAACAGTGGCAGTATCACAAAGTGCAGAGGCTTTTTTAATGCCGTCTCCAGGGGGGACGGCGCTACACCAGGCCAGTGTGACTGCCAGACAGCTCTGCTTGTCTGTTAATCTGCGCTCGCTGCGAAAGGGGGGCAAGCGGACGGCGCTGCCAAACACGAGACGCACTGCAGATGGCAACACTTCCATATTCTGTTTCTTTTCTGGCCGACTTTCCTTCTCACCCGCCGTTATTCATATGCATGAATGTGCTGTGAATAGGAGCGCCGTCGCTTTCCCCAATTTCGGTATCTCTGTTTTCTTCCCCCCTGCAGTTTCATTCGTATCTGCTAACCTTCCGCATTCGGTGAGGTTCAGATGCACCTCGTTTGGAAAACGTGGAGCGTAAATGTCTCAAACGAGCACGATGGAGATGTTACTTACAGCCAGGGTAAAGCATGCCCGTGGCACACTAGCTCAAAGTGCTTGTGATGCCCGCATGCTTTTTCTGGGTTTGTGCCGCAGCTCTGCGATGGACATCTGCTGGGGCTTGGTGAACATATGTTTCCACAGCGCTCCATTTCCAAAATGAAAAACATAATGTCTGTCCAATTAAATATGCAAAAAACAAACACCTTTTTAACTAGCTCAAAAGACATTTTGTCGTTTTGAAGTTTCATATTTTGATTTCGTGACTCTTTTCGGCAACTTTTCTGAGACACACTGACAACCGTTCAGAGTGTTTCGAACAGGATATTGGGAATTTTTATTTTAAGATTAAAAAATATCAAAATTAAAATATCTGTGAAAAGTGAAAAGCTGCACGTTTGTAGCTTAAAACTGTCAATTCTGGTTCGTAATGACACCTTTACAAGTGAAAAGTCCTTGTTGCCCTCTCACATTAAAATCTAGCAGTATATTTGTTTAGAACTATTTCACTTTTGTAAATGATGCTTGATTTGTGCATATTTCTCTCCTGATTCAGATAAGTTGACTTTTTCACTATTTTTTGCAGTTTTCAGTATTGGTTTGGAGTAAAAACATCTTAAAGATGTATTTTGTTTATTACAAATACGCAGCTTTTATTTTCATTTTGGAGTGGTATGGATTACATTCTGACGGCACCCATTCACTGCAAAGGATCCATTTGGCTGGACAAGTAACTAAGTAATGCTAATTTCTCCAGATCTGTTCCAAATAAAGAAACAAACTCATCTATAACTCGGATAGTTAAAGGATGTGGGAATTTTCAGAAAATCTTTGAATGTTCAATAGCCTAAATAAATAATTTGTATTCCTAATAACTATTCTAAACTCATCACCACCAGCGCAGTGTATTGTTATGATCCGGACCACGACAAAATTAATTGCATTGTTTGATCCGAGTCAGTCCAGCGTGAAGTCTGTCGTTTGTCCAGTTAGCACATGGATATGATTAACTGTGGCAGGAGGCATGAAAGCACTGAGCCTTACTGTAGGCTGATCAAATTAATTATGCTAAATAGCAAAACAGGGAGAAGGCCAAAGCTACATTGTTCGATGTGATCGGAGCTTAGTCCACACTAACTGCTTAACAACACTGACTGCTATTGCTAAACATTAAAAAAAGAGTCTAATTTTAGTATGCAGTGTTTTATGTCACAATATGTCAATTTGTCACAATGTGTAAAAGCATTTTGATGCATATGTGACTAAGAACATCAGGTTTCATCTGGAACACTGTAAAAATCTAATTGGTTGACATTACTTGCAAAAGAATTGTTTTAAAAACGTAACATTAACAGCTAAAACATGTCCCCATATGCTTAGACCAAGCAAAATTGGTATTACAATTGTCAATCCGTCAAATTTGTCGTCAAAACTTTGAGTTGAAAAACAACAACAACGGCCTCCATTCAAGATAAGTTTTAAGCTTTGTTGGCGGCAGATCACCTTCAGTAGCCCACCGTCCTTCTCGTCCCCTCCTTTCTACGGTACCTTTCTCAATTTTTCCTCATTTACTCTCATTTTTCTCTCCACACCTTATCTCGCACACAAGGCCCTCTGCCAAAATCTCAATATGTTCAGCACCTATTGTGACGATTTTCAATTAATGCCTCCATTCATCACCGTACAGTGATCTAATTCTGGATGTCCCTGTTCTAGAGGGAACAGTGTGCTACGATTTATGATCCCTGGGATACAGTAGCTCGGTTTACCCTGATAAGACTTTTTCATCCAATCATATCTAATAAATGATGTCAAGCAGGCCTTTAGACTCATCATGTTTGTGTACACATGATGATGACAAAGAGTCATCATAACATTACACAGCTGTGTTTTTTCTTCAAGTATGGGTACTAATGTATTCAACTGTCCACTTTTTATTATTTTTTGAAACAGCATAAGCACTGTCTCCACATTGTCATTTATATTATCTTACAATAAAATCGCTGACACCTGCTATGCTAATTTGGTAGCTAGCATAAGACCAACAATATTAGGACTAAGCTTCATTGGGGGCAATGCAGAATAATGCATTAAATAAATATCGTACCTAATATGGTTTTAAGCTTAATACTATGACGTCACTATGGCATAATAATGACGTCAGTAAATCTTACGTATTTTTTTTAACGCCCATAGGCCTATATCTCATTGTAAATTTATTATTAATTTACTGCTATTCCTTGCTAAATTTTACATTCATAAGTGTAAATTTTGGAAGAAAACCCTTTACTTATTTATTTTCCAAAAAGACTTTGATATGTATGTGTCCTCTTTAAGAAATTCAAATAATCCTATTGCATGTAAGACTCTTTCATGCTAAAATGTAAATCCTATAAGCTATTATTTGAATTAATGTAACCCTCATTGTCTTTTTGTTAATATTTGTTTGTTGTAATTGTTGTTTATTGCACACAAAAAAACGCCTACATATCTTTAAGACAAACAATAATCTATTTTGTCAAGGGAGGCCTATTAGTTAGAAATATTTCTTGACCTCCGAGGCAAAACCAGTCGTCTTCTTCTTCGTATTTTTAAAATGGCGGACGGCAAGCGTCCTACGAAATACGCGCGTGCGCCGAACGTGGGTTTCCCGTGACAACTAACCAGGTGCACGTGAGAAAAAGGTTTGTACGGTGTATGTTTTCTGAAAAATACCGTTTCATTAACGGACAAGTCGAGATAAATGTAATATTTAAGACCGCAAGTGGTATATTTAAGGGCTTAGGTTGACCGTACATGCCAGTCAGGGTTTCTATAAAGTTATCCTAGGGGTTATGGCTTTGTTTGCGTGTGCAGACCGATCGTATGACATCGGTTTCTTACGTTTTATAAACGCTCTTGAGATACAAACCAAAGGGAAAAATGGCGCCCTATGGTCACCCTATTCAAGGAGTTTAGTCTGGTTCGTGAGTACTACTTAAATGTATGTTGGGTACACACTGCCTATAGGCTAGTATTATGGTATTTGAACACGAGGACATTGTCAAATACTGACTATTATTTTACACTATATAGTGTCTATCTATAATTTCTCTCTGATCTAAATAAAAAAATATGTGCATCATTAAATGACTAATTAAAAAAAAATGTAATTGAAAAACTATAATAAATTCTATTTATTTTTCAGGACTGAAGAGATGGTGTGATGAGTGGGAAGATGAGTGAAGGTCAAGACAACAGTGCTGAGGATGCTGCTGGCTGACATGGGACGTCTCAGTGACAGCTTTGGCCGCCATTCATCGCCATTCTCTGTGATTAACAGAGTGCCAGGATGGACATCGCTGAGGCGGGTATATTGTAGGGCAAGAGCCCTGCACCATGCAAACCGCCGATTGCCTTAAATGGCAGAATGGCACCACATCTTGTTTTGGGGAGATGCAGCACTGTGGCATTTGGCATACCTTATCAGCATTTGGCCGCCATTCATAGTGTCTGCAGGGCTTTTTTTCTTCCAGCGTCCCAGTTTTCGTACTCATGCAACATAGCAAATCCTTCAAAAGTTGTATGTTTTTCTTGACTCAGCCATCAACTTTCCACTAACAGAATTGATGAAAGCCTTCAAATGATCCATTATGATGTCTTTAAAGATTTGCGTATGGTATAAATAGCACTGAAGGACACTTCCAGAGAAAGGTTATCTGCCAAACCCATCATTAATCTGTCGCGTGGGGTTAATTGTCTCAGAGTTTGTTCTCGTGTCAAGACGGTAACAAAATGACCATCGCTTTAAAGGCATTTATCAACTCCAATATTTACAGGAAAAGTTGCCTGGGTGTGATTATAATGAACGCGAAGCTGATATAGCACATCTTGGCTACGTGTAGATGCTCGAAGCAGATGGTCCTCGTGGCCGTAGCTCAAGCCTCTTCTCTTTACCCGACTTTCTTATCTCTGCCAGGCCCTTAGTCTCAGGCTGTGCGCTTCTGGCACCCGTCACGCACGATATTTTTCACGCACACAGGCTATATCGCCCATAAACACAAACAGATATGTGCGCGCTGGGACCAGCTGTCCCTTTCGTTTCACGTTCGTACTTTTATTTGTATTATTTCCACACCTTTTTGAATCGAATTTCCAACTCGCAGCAATATAGAAATCTCCTCTATGAGTACCAACGGCCGTGTTTTTCCAGACACATGCGGTGCAGCTCCAGTTAATCATTCTGGATTTCATTCTCATTGATTCCAGACAGGTTTTTTCAAACAATGGGTGCATTATTGGATGGTTTTCCCTGGCTTCCTCTGGCAAATTGAAACATTTTGGACCGCGCCGGGGCAGACGACCATGCGGTGTGTTTCTAATTGGTGGAGCGCATTTGCAGCAGGTCCCTATTACTTTCTATGTTTAGCGTTTGTCTAGCAGGCGAAATCAAGCGGAAGTTTTCCACAGTGGCATTAGGCTTCTATTTCTCTCACATTAAAGGCTTATTGGGAAGTAGTTCTGTCATCGCTTGTCTGCTGTAGTTTAAGCCCTCGTATCGTTTGAGCGGCTTGGAGAATTTCTGCATGTGACTTTTCAAAGACATTGTTGAGGTATCAGTCATAACAGCCGAGTAATATCGACGCTAACAAGACCACAGATGACGAGGAACTGTTTATTTGGCTTCATGCAATTCCCTTTACAGTTTAATAACCTGGAACATAATGGCATCTGCCAACAATCAGAAGGGAGAATGCATGGAAGTAAACACTGCTTCTTCCTGGTTTTGTCAAATGCGCTCAAGTTTGCTCCGCTAGACATTTTCTTTAGTCTAGGATTTGTATTCTAGGATGTCGAAACTATTTCAGGCCATGCACAGGAGTGTTATTGGCAAAAGCTGATAATCTTATTTTATTGCAATTAAAATTGCATTGCATTTTATTTTATAAATGATATTTTGTATGATTTGAATTTAGACTGATGTTAGTAGAATGAAAACTTTACATTTGGCGGAAAAAAAAATTTTTTTGGACTTTTTTTAAATCAAAATGTCAGTTTTTCGTAGACATCAAACTTCACTGGATTTCTCATCTCATTTTGTTTGCTTAAACCTTAAAAAATAATAATAATAAAAATAAAAAACTTTTTAAAGGCACCTGCAAGTTTCAGATCAGCCTCCATTCAACAAAAAAAAAACGTGATAGAACGATGTCTCCACCCTAAATTCTATTCTTCCCTTTTTGATTATCCATTTAACTCAAATGGATGTGACAATATTGAAGAAAATTCTTTTAATTCATCACAACTTAAATGCAAAAAATTCACACACCATCATATTATTGCTTTTTCATAGCTCAGGTTGGAGTTTCGGTTAACTGTCAACTTTTTGTTGATAAAAATAGCCAAAAATCTAAATGAAACTACAGACATTTCTACAGATCGTACAGAACACTTTGGTTGTCATACTCAATTACATAATTATTAATAATTTCAGATAATTATGTAATAATTTCATATAACGGAAATAGATGTAGATTAAAGTGTTATCTTTTTTTTACTTACCCTTTTTTTTTTTTTATAAAAGCGTAACTTCCACTACTGACTAAGAACTTCACACCTTTCATAAACTAATGCAAACGTTTCAGAATTTCATTAAAAAATATATATCTCAAAAAGTTTTTCTCCCCCCTTTTATTCCTTTCTAAAATGTAATTCCTCACCATAGTTATTCCATAGTTTCACTTCTTTGACACGTACATCTATGTGTAAGGCTTTTTCTGAATTTTGATCTTCATTTCGGCACTTGTACGCTATAGACCTATACCTTGCAAATTTCAGACCTGCCTTTGATCTGCTGAGTTTCCAGTAATATAGAATGACTGAATGTGAAGGTTTGGGCATTGCTAGGTGGCAGAGTACTTTTCCATTGCTAAAACTTGTGCCAGATGAAAGAACAAAAGTAAAACAGATGTAGACAATCATGTTTTGGAGCATTTGAAGTAAAATAAGGTTAGCAAGAAGCATTTATGCACATGTGGTTGCTTTTTAGATTTTTCACATTGATTGAAATAGATTTTCTAACCACTATATATATATATATATATATATATATATATATATATATGAATGCAGATAATTTGAAGTTTTGAATAACCGAAGCTTATGATAAAGAAATCATTCATTACAATGTCTAACGACTATATTTTTGTGTAAATGCATGTTGTCGTATGCTTATCTACAGTGTTTGATCGTTTATTGAACCTGCTTGAATACAGTTCTTTCTTCTTTGCCTTTAATTTATAGGGAAAGGGAGCCAGCTGTATATTCAAGCATATCATATTCCTCATCAAGAGAAAGTTTATTAAGGTAAGATTATACTAAAGAATATTAAAAGTGTTGCATGTGAAACTTGAAAGCTAGTTTAATCAAAGCAAGTCAGATCAGTGCAAGAGTGCCTTCTACTGGGCAACCGAGGAACGTTTAGTCATTTTTTTGCGTGCGCTTAAGAGAAGGTGTCAATTTTATTTTCATAATTCTTTTTAAAAATCAATGATTGGAATGTAAATTTAAAAAAATGCAATTTTTTAATTATTAATTAAGCCAAATTAGTTTATGGCTGGTAAATAATGTGTGTATATAAGCTCAACACGCTCTTTATTTAAATGCATCTCTCCTCATTTATATGCAGTTTGGTTCCACAAAACTGTTCCGAAGCGATACCACTTAAACAGACAGCATTGTTGAAATGATTACCCCCCCCCAAGCGTTCATACTGAGAGGGCTGTAATTGCATTCCTGTGCAATGTTAGCCCATTCTTTGGCTGTGTGTGCACCCCGATGACCTGTGAGATGTATATAGTAAACAGTGCTTGCTGGCCGTATGGCACGGCTCCCAATAAGGGCTAGTGTCCAGACCCCTGCCGTTCTGTTCACAAGATTATCTGCCGTCATTTCTGCCACTGTTATTTTGAGGCAGAAAGTTAAAATAGAACTTACACATGAAATGCATAATAATAGTAAATAAAGCTAAAATAATCCAATATATTTAAAAAGCTTATTTTATTAAATTGAATTTTATAAATTTACTTTATTATAAAACTATAAATTTTTTTGGTTCAAGTGTGTGTGTTTTTAGTGTATTATATCAGGATGACTGATAATTTAATCACTTGTTTTTTTTAATCTTCTCATAGGTTTGCCGCTCACTTTTTTGCGATTAGCGACTCAGACCTTGGGATAAGGGTTACCTGTGGTGCTCAACTTCTCCTTTCCCAACAATGTTCCCAATATCTCCGGCTAAATCACATTCCTCAGCCATCGTCACAATGGGAGAACTGTTTGATGCTTAGTCTCTCCCTCTCTCGCCCATATCTCAGGTATTCCCCTTACTTAAGAACCTGAAGCACCCAGACCTCCGGTAACCTCTGTCGCTATATCACTTTTGAACTTGGGAGGGGGAAAAAAAACGCATTTCATTTGTATATAATATAAAAAAAATAGATAATAGAATAATTTTAGAGTGTTTTATTGTAAAGAACAGTCTCAGAGGTCTCTGTGACTTAACTTTGTTAGTCATTTAAAGCAACATTGTTTCAATATCTCAAAAAGCAGAGCTGTCAATAGGAGCAAAATGTTTGTGTTGCTGCGCTCTACGTTTCAAAAAATAAATTTGCCCTCCCCAAAAAAGAAACCTTTTCCGGCTCAGGGGGATGAAGTCCAAAACAAAACATTGCATGATAGTCTTTAAGTAGTTCCATCTGTCCAGCAGAATTTCAGGCTAATAGCCTGTGGCGCATCAGTCCGTTCCCTTAACTCCCGCAACCTGACTCTGTCCTATTAAATCTCTCCACTCCTCCAAAAAAAAAAAAAAACTAGTGAATGAAGGAGAAAAAGATCTTGAGCAGACCCAAGTCAACTAAATAGTGATGATGATGGTGACGATGAAGCGCGAGCCCTAATTAAGGAGAAAAAAGGACCTCAGGCACTCAGTGATGTGGAAAAAAAGGGCTCATCATTGTGGTGTATTTTTTTAAGGACAGCTCGCTCTGTGAGCAGATGACTGCCGCTCACCTTGCCACGGGGTCTGCGTGAGATTGGTTCATTGTCAAGGATTTTTTTTTTTACCCATGATTCCATATGGTATGGAGTGGGCTACATGTTGCCCAACATGCCAGTGCAAATGTTTTCTCAATTAGGTGTCTTATCTCCGGTGAGTGCACTAGCATCAGATGAAGCTTGCTGACAGCGTAATGGCAGCTAAAACCTCGGAAGGCTCCATCAAATGGCAGCTCTGCTACGACATCTCGGCCAGGACTTGGTGGATGGTAAGTTGGCAGCGAATGAACCTTTTTTTTTTTCCTTTCTTGTTCTTTTTACCTTTTTTTTTTTTTTTTTTTGAAACTCCTCCGTTTTTTCAATGCGCACACAGCAGCCTTACTTTTTCCGAAACTCCGCTGTCTTGAGTTTTACATCCAGTTGGTGGAAATTAGTTTTTTATAATAGTTTCGTTCCGCTTAATAACTCCTCCGTGGCTCCTGTCACATTTGTCTTCTTGGCTCGCTCTTTAATGTACTCCTCTTTTATTGTCCAAGATGTCAAAGAACAATTGGCTATTTCTACAACTGACAAAAGCTCTTTTGTCACTTTCCGCCTCTCATTCATTACTTTTCAGTGCTGTCAGTCGGTATCCGCAAACGAGACGTCCCGCGCGCGTGTTTCTCTCTGCAAAGTCTGCCGAAGTTTTGCGCAGGAGTCCAAAGAAGGAAAAACAGGACAGATTCTTCGCATCGGTTCTTTTAATCCCTTGTTTACACTGAGGTTTTGTGGTCCGCGCGCGGTCGCTCGGTGCTCTGCTTCTCGGCTTTGACACTCCGTCGCTGCAATTAAAGCATGGAGAGGAGGAGAGAAAAAAAACAAAAAGTGTGTTCTGGGACAAGACGGACTCTGCGCCGGGGCAGATTAACTTGCTTGTTGTGGTCAGTGAGGCCAGACAACCTTTGACATAACTGCCGCTCCACCAGAAATGAAGAAAGGTGAAAGTTGGAGAGGAGGAAAAAAAAAAAAAGCGAGCGGTTTGTAGATCGCAGCGAGATGAGGAGGGGTAGGGATTCACAATAGTCTATTGTGGCCGGCAGTTACAAATGAGCCGAGGCACATGAAAGGCTTTCCTGGGTTCATTAGGCATTGATTCATTCACCCGGCTTGAACTTTAAAGGCATTATTGCCTTCATTATTATAATTGCTGGTTTTTGAACAAACCTGCATGGTGTCCGAAAGAACTTTTTGTTTGTTGCGTACACTCTTTGAATACAAGGTAGCTGCGTCGCGCTGGGACAATAACTTCTTATTTCCCAGTTAGGGGAGCGTAAACTTCAGATGTCGGATTGCGTCTCTGCCCTCCCCGACCCCTTCCACTTTTCCCCTTTAACCCGGGTCACACAAGCTTGTCTCTCTGTGTGCCACTGCTGAGGAAAGCTGGTGAGAGAGAAACCCGAGTCTTTTTTACCGGCTTTATGGGAAACTACTTGAGCAGCCAGATTAGAGGAAGACAAATGTTAGATTGTGGTGTCTGGGTGAAGGGCTTAATGGCATTCTCTGTGAAGTTGAGGGTGGTAATGTGTGTGAACTCTTCTCTGCGATGCACACTGTGGGAATGTGCTGCTTAATTAGATTAAAAGCCATTCTAATTTAGGAATTTTCAGAAATTTACATTATTGTGAGTCGTTCTGTATTTAAAATTTTTTTTTTTTATGATTCTAAATTGCACTTTCTATAATATATGTGTGTATAATTTTATATTATATTATAGTTATAATTTATGAGCTATAAAATTAATTTGGATCGCAAAGATATAAGAGACATTGAATGCATGACTTTTTTCAGTCTTGTGCTGGGGTTTATTTGAAGATTGATTTGTTGTAAAATCTCAATGTACTAGTCTTTTAATGCTGAGTTATATTAGAATATTAGTGTCTCTTTAGGTCAAATGATTTAACATGATTAGAAATTCTGTAAATAATGTAAATACATTGGGTGGTTTGCTTGAAATTTGAAATATAGGTTTGAGTTTTTAAACAGTTTTTTTATAATGCAACATGTGGCCATGTTTGGATCACAAGACTTTGCATGCATTCGTTATCGGTTTATTACATTTCAACACATGTAGTGTATTTTAAAAGTAACTAATTTAGGCAAAAGAAATAAATGGCATAAAACAGAACTTGATATTAGTTATTGTTTATTTTCTATTTACCCTGTTTGTCTTTTTTTGTTTTTGTTTTAGTTTGATACTTTCCTGGGAATAAAAATCTGCTGATCTTAGTTAAAATATATATCATTCAATATTTTAATTTGATAAAATAAATTTGAGTATGAATGTTGTCCTTTGATTACATGGTGGTTTTATATATTTGTAAAAGAAAAGATGGGCAGTGAGTTGTTGAATTTCAGCCCACCTTTTTTTTTATTTTTTCCCCATTCCTGCTTTTTCAATATCTAAAAATATGCAGACAACAAATATACCTCTGTTTACTTTAATTCTAAAATACAAGCATTAATTAAAATCCATAAGTGAATATTTGTTTAGTTCGTTGCTGTTGTCAGATCATGTTTTGTTCTTTGTAAAATTAGGATAGCAGCAAGACTGACATCCTCAAAGAAAAATACGAAAACACTCATCCATATCTATTATAAAGCTTATTTAGCTGCAATTAACACCGCTTGTTCTTCTGAGGTGCTTTCACTTTTGGGGGTGATGTCCACTCACTAGTGCGCTAACGCTGCAATGATGGGATCCCTTACCACCTGAGGGGCTAATGGGATTTTACCCTCTGTACAATTGGCGCTTCTCTAATCTGCTTGTCAGTGAGCAGACACCCCCGAGAGGCACAAAATTTGAGGGCGAGAGTCGGAGGGAATAGGTTGAGGGCATAAAATCATTCTATGATCGCTGCTGTCAGGGTCCAGCGACGTACGCCGCCTGCAGCTCTAACGCCACCGATCAAATTAGGTTCAAAAAGAGACAAAAACACTGTCCTCCGTGTTAATTCGTGCCGTTTAAATATGTTTACGTTTTGAGGAGAACCTTATAATTATAGCGTGCGCCCAGCTTGTTAATTAAAGTCTTAAGGCGACCTTGAGTGGACGTAATGGAAAATAAATTATTCACGATTTTGCGATTATTTCTTTTATTGGATTTAGATTATAAGAACTTTTTAAAGAGATGGGAAATTATGTTTGATTGCTTGCGCCCCTTCATTTATTGGTTAATAAATTACATACTGCTGAATCATTAAACACACACTGCTGGCACAGTTTAATTGTGTACTTTTTTAAATGTAGTAATAAAACGTTCTTGCGTATTAAAATAACTCACCGCTGGAGTTTTAGCAGGACGCTTGTTGTAGTTTAACGAAGCGGGTTTATTATGACGCAACAAGGCTTTAAAGTGCACTTGACAAATCCATCGTTGCATTTTGTTTAACTCAACTTCCCAGTTTTGCCGCCTGTTGTCTGGGTAGTGTGTGTGTGTGTCACGTCGTAGTGGAAGATGTTTCTAATTTGGCCTCCACTGTGGACTACGGAGAAATGATTAGAGTGGAGGAAATTGGAGGATTAAAATTGTCTGCTTGAACTTCCTGAGCACTGCATGCTCTCTCAGTGTCTCTGCTCTGGGACTTCCAGGCCGAGCCCTGAAGCGAGGGAGCAGCTTCTCTATCCCACTCGCTCAGACCTCCAGAGCTGGGCTGGTGCTCAGGGCACACACTGAGCTTACAGTGACTCTCAATCTGTTAATGTGCGCCACGTTACCAGCTCTGAATGACTCACCACCCACCTGATGGAGTCGGAATTAATTTGTCAATGAGTGACAGAGCACCTTTAAAATAGCAGTTTAGAGCTATATGCTTTGCTCTGACTTGATTTTTAACTTTTAGAGACATTCTGCTTGACTTAGGCAAAGTCTCTAATATCCGTTCATATGTTTAATGTCTTTTGTAGAAAATGTGCCCGGGGGTGTCTTTGCCTCTTTTGTAATGTGATGTATATCTGCTTCATGAGCCTAGTGTTTGATGCCCAGTTCCAAGAGCTCTTTTCGTTACTTGTTTTTATCTTCTGATTATGTTTATGCATATATATTTCTACCCCCCCTCCCCCCGCTATATTAAAACTGCCAGAAGCTGTGAAATGCATGTTCGAATAAATTAATGCAGTGATGGGCTCTGAGAATATTGACAGGTGAATTTTAGCGTTCTCTGAAGCTCGCACTTGGCACGCGATTGTTTTGTTGGCGTTCCATCAAGAGATGCGAAGAAACGAGGTTCAGATTTAGACGTGGCTCTGTGTCAAAAAAAAGAAAAAGAAAACAACAGAGGAAGTAAAGGAAGCTGAATTTGGAGTCGGTTCAAGATATTAACCGAGAAACCTTTGTGTCTTATCAAATATGCTGGACCATTTTGCAGTGTTTTTCAAAAATAGGTGCTTCATGTTAGATTCTCACTGTTGTTGCTTTTCAGAGAGATATACTTTCACATGAAAGTTTTAGAAGAAATGACATCAGTGATTATTTTAAGAAGCAGAATTTTATATATATATATATTTTGTGTGTGTGTGTTTGTATACAGTATATACTTTATATATATATATATGTGTGTGTGTGTGTATATATATATATGTGTGT